>CAJHUC010000824.1:0-140505 GCA_905146915.1 Ostreobium quekettii | reverse complement strand
TGAGGTTGCACACCTTGCCTATAATCCCCGTTTCAGACCGCCAAAATTTATACGACTGAGCGCTTTTTCTTCTCAGAACCAGCTAGAAATTGTCTTCCACTGTTAGGCAGTGTTGCTGTGTCGTTCTGGCTTCGACCTAAGGATAGACGCTTAAGGGGTGGGGGGGAGTAAATTTGTTACAAAAGAGAAAGAGGAATAGGTCATACAAAGGGCACCCCCTCCTAGGCAAGTGTATGTGAGGCTCTTTTCCATGCTGTAAAAAGATGGTATGGAGCCTCCGATGCGAAAAGATGAGCACAAGAAAAGCATGCACTCGGGGGGCTTGTATGAAAGGTGGAGAATGTGCGGAATGTCAAGTGCAATGTAAGACCACCAAGGACCTGCTCATACAACCAAGACCCAACCACCCGATGCTCAACACCCGACAATGTCCCGAAGAAAAAGCTCCCGGCAAACTGAGGCGACCCTATACGTCCCGCTACAGGCCCAGGGAGGGTTGAGGGTATCAAGGCGAAACCCCTCCTTTTCAACCAATAATCAGGCGGAATTTTTGGTCTCAGAACGTCCCAGAACCCTGGTGCTGGATGGCTGACGCCGGTGGGCCCGGGTCAGCACCTAGTTCAGTTCCGGTGTTGGGGGAGTGAGGAGACAGAAGTTGGGCTGGAACGCGCCCCATTTAAGAAAATCTGGAAGTCTTGCTTCAAGTGGAGGGGCAGTGTCGCAGGGGGGGGGGGAGTGACCGGGGCGGTAATGAGGGGTGGGAGAAGAATCAACACAAGCCGCGATCATAAGACAGTAAGAAAGCACAACAACTTACCGATATATACGAATAGAACGAGATCTAAGGCGCGTGCAAAAAAAAAAGGGGGGGGGGGCAACGGGGAAGAGGGTAAAAGGCTAGCGAAAGGGCGCGAAGCGAGCGCCCTGAACCGTAACTTAAGCGGCAACACACGAAGCTTAAAGCACCACGTCCGTGTGGCCATCCCTTGCAGTCCATCCGCGCCACTTTCGACGCAAGGAGACTCGCGGCGCCCCGTCGGAAGGCGCTCCGGAGGACGAGTCCCGCCGGCCGGCGATACCCCCATCCCGCCCAGCCCAGCTGCGCGGCGACAGGGAGCTAACCCCAGGAGGAGCGCAGGGGCGCTTCCTCCGGTCCCTGGAGCGCCAAGGAATTCGCGAAGTGAGTTATGTTGCCGATCCGCGTGGGGCGCCACTGACCCACTCCCTTCAAAAATCGAAACCCTGAAATCGACGCCGCAGCCCTTGGGCGTTCTCCGGCCTGCCTCCCTGGCCGTCCCTGCACCTCGCGGTGCGGCTATTTCCCCCCAAAACCTCCTTGCAAAGATTGTGGCCCTTTCCGGCGGTCTCGACGCGCCCTTCGCCCTATGGGAGCCCCGATGCTTTGACGGGGCGGCCGTGATGGCCGCGCGTGATGATATGCCGACTGCCGGCGGCGTCTTGATTTTCTTTCCGCGGGATGGGGCCTCCGTGTCCTGCCTTGGACACGGGCCAGTCCGAGCAGCCGCTCTGAAGGCGTCGGGAAATCGTTTCGGAAAGGCCTTTGAAAGGGCGAGCGAGTAAGTTTTTGTTTCGAAACAATTGAAAAGGGGTCTTGACGGTGGGGAGGGGTGACTGGCATCCGATCACCAGACGCAATGATGAAATCTGTGTGGAAAACCGCCCACTTGGCAGTTAACGTGGCTGTGCTGAGGTCAAACCCCAAGCCGCGGCGCCGGTTGAGCGGCTTGCGGTTCCTGGCAACGGACCCACACCGCCGGCATTGGATCGCGATCGCGGCTGCCTTGGATGCCTTGATGATCGCATCCGTCAAGCACTGGGGGCGGGGTGCCCGTGCACCCCAGCCAGAGGCGTTGCAGGGCGATGCGAAATTAAATGAACGGGCGAGTGGCACGGAGTCCAGCCCCTGTGCCTTGGTAAACGGTCCTGGCCAGCCAGGAAGCCCCGCATACCCAGCTGAGACAGTGCGTTTGGAGCATGCGTGATTGGCCACTGTCTCTACACCTCTGCCGGAATTCAGCCCAGCGTGAATGCAAGTGCTGCTTCCCAGCACTGCCCGATGTGTCGTGCTCTCAGGGAGCCTAGTAATATGGTGTGAAAAAGAGTTCTGTTGAGGAAGGAATCCCCCTAGCATAACCATTTTTTGGGTTTGTGAAGGGGAACAACGCAGCAGCAGCACAACCGGACGAACAGATTTTCAGACAGTCCAGTGGTTGCCAACGGATAATGGTATTTTCGTGACCATCCTGAGTACTTATTATCACCCATATGCCACATCGCCCCATATCAACTGTCTTCTCCATTGTATGCATTGTCGCACCGTTGTCTGCCATTAACTGTCATCTGCTACTTTGGGGCCATGCCATATGTGTGCAGCGTATTCAACTGGTATGTCCACACCAAATGAAGCAGTGTAATCAGACTGTGCAGCTGGAGATACAGCCAGAGCTAGCGGCCATACATGCCCCCCTGCTGTACTGTGTGGTTTGTGCAAGTGTATTGGGGGCTGCAAAGCAGTGCATCCTCCATTGTCCTCCATCCCCCCAGGTTGGGGGCAAGGAATTAAGAAGCATCCTCACACCATGGTTCTTCTAGGGAGTTCAGAGGTTGTGATGGCTTTTCCTGGTATCCTGCCTTTACTGGTTGACAGAAAGCATGGACGAATTCATTTTGATGATGGTAATGCTTTTGGGACCTTTTGTTGAGTTGGATTCTAAAGAGAAAGTAGTGTGCGAATTGCCCCAGATTGGCTTTTGTGAACAACTATGCTGGGTATTGTCACTTTGCATGGAAAAGTTCTTACATTGTGTGTTGTTGGTCGATACTGTGGTGCCATGGACACCTGCTGAAGTGGCTGTTGTCATGCTTCTTAATTGGTTGGTTGGAATGTGCCCTAGACATGTGTTCCCTTCAGCTTTGTGCAGATTTTTGTGTGCAAGCCATATTGTGTGATGTTTAGTCCCGCAAGAAATTTCCAGCACAAATGTGTCTTGCTCTGCAATATAATAAGGCTGGGGAATCTGCTCACTGCATTGCGATTTAACTCTCTGTTGAACAAAGTTGTGTGTGCTGAAAATGTGCTTGTTTCAGGTACCTGGATTGCCACTGCTGTATATCAGATTCCATTTCAGCATGGAAAGCTGGTTGCTCTTGGATACGTGTGCAGGGTAGTGGGTGACCATGGCATGGTGCTGGTGGGGTCCTGGAGGGGAGTGGATGTGCTATAACGAAGAAGACTCACGGAAGGTGGAGGATGCCTTCATTAGACAGACGCGCACATTCATCCTGGACACCAATGGCTATCAGTATGTCATCGACCTGCATGATATGTCACAGCGCAACACGTCAAGCGGACGGAAGCGCCAAATCTGGAGGTGCTCGGACGAGGTGGGCTGCTTGCAAATGTGAATGAACTGGTATGTGTATGCAGTGGGGTATTGCTGTTTCGCAACAGCTTCACAGAGGGAAAGCAACTCACCGCACCAGTCTTGCTCAGGATAGCTGCATGCATCCTCAGTAGGTGCCAACCTATCACAACGTTCACCACTCTGTTGTGTGTTGTTGCAGCTGGATAAGGTCACACATCATGTGATGCTACAGTCACCATTCTGAGAAGGGTAGCCCCTCCTGCCCTTGTAGGGTAGAACAGTGCGCTGAGAGATTCAGCAGTGTTGCACGTTGATGTACATCCATCCTGGGAGCCTTGAAGTCGGCATGTCGTTGCGAGCAGGCGCCAGCGTGGCCATTGTGTTGATCCCACTTGTGAGAACTCGACATACGCCACGGTACAGCCACACTATGCACAGTGCAGGATAATGAAGGCCAACTTGTCCTGCATGCAAGGTGCCAAAAGGGGGTGTCGTGTGTCCAGGTGCCCGATGGCGTGACTTTGTACACCTTCACCTGGGATGGGGAGCCTTACGACCTGGTGACTTGTGCCTACCTGTCCATATGCATGGCACAGGGTCGGGCAACGTGCTCCTTCTACATTTCAAGGAGGAAGTTCACGGTGGACTTCAGGGAGATGTTCCAACGGAGCACGGAAACTGGGAGGTTGAGATCTGTGGCTTTGGGCCCTGAGCTCAAGCCCATCCCTCGGGGCCGGTTGGGTATGGGCTCTTTGAGGAGGCGTCGAGCTAGCACAACTTGTGCATGATTCCAGATGGTGTGCTGCTGTGGGGCCATTATTTTACAGACTCTGATGTCCACGTTCAGCCAGAATACAAAGCAGGTCCAGTAACACTGGCTGAAAGTGATGCGGGGCTTTACAATGACACACGAAATGCTGTTATGTTGGGTATCGTGCATTGACACACTACGTCAGGAAAATTCATTATCAATCACAAAGAGGAGGGAAAGGAAAACACGACGCATGCGGTGTGGGCCACTAGGCTGTTTGCCTTTGTCTTCTCGTTGAGCAGTGGCTCAGGGCAGATCAGGACCGTGTCCCTGAGCACAGATGTGCCGGCCCGGCAATGCTCTGGTTCTTGAAGCTCCACTTCAGTACAACAGTCTATGGCAGCTGTCCATTTGACAACCTATCATTGTTTGTTTCAAAAATTGATTGTGACATAGCATTTTGGAAGAAAAAGATGCTGTTGGGCAAATTGGACAAGCAGGTGAAGCTTTTGGTACCTCGTTTTGTGTACCCACTTGTGCAGAGCTTGCTATGCCTGAAAAAGCCCAGTCTCATGCCATCGTGGTGTTGGAATGAAAAGTTGGGTGTGTCAGCACTGCCATATTGAGCGATCGAATATCTTCAGTGTACCAGCTGGTGGTGGTTGCCTTGTTCGGCAAGTGTTGTCAGCCTCAGCATTTCTGGCCTGTTATTGTGATGTGCATGGCACTGAAACACGATGACATCATCTGTTGAACAACTGCAGCAATGTGTGATCGTTCGATCGTTTGCTTTTATGGTCAGACACACGTGTGTGGCATATCGGTGTGTGTGATTCACTGACGAGTGTTCAAGTAGGCATGTGACTTGACTTATTGCCTTGTTGTATGAGGGTTCTGGGAGTGCCATTTCAGTTATTCTGAGCAGTGAGCTGTGGGTATTCTGCCCCCAAGGTGGCACATATGGATGTGTGCATGCAAGATATGATACAGACGATGTGGTATGGCAGCTGTACATGTCATAACATTCTTTCAGGCGCCAGCACAGCACTGTCTTTCGTTACCTTGAAGGTCTCGAAGTAATATTGTGTTCCATTGCTATGTTTCAACGATGTTGTGTTTCAAGCCTAGGCATGCAAAAGTCAGCCCTTTTGCAGAAGGTTGGCACTACCTCAGTACATTGTCACCAAGGGCACTGACGACAGTGAGCATCACATTGCATGTTGATTCGCCCACTGCAGAGCCTTGCAGATTTGCACCAGTGCCTGTGCATCACCAACATGGTGCACTGGCACTGGCAGTAAGCTGTCATACTTGGACGCCTGTTGTCATTTTATCCAGTCTTTGAGGGTTCACTTGTTGGGCCAGGACCTGCCCTAAGTTCTACTGTACTTGTCCTATGCATGCTGACTTAAACATTCTGTTGTGCATCACTTGCGGCCAAGCTGCAACATGCTAGGAGTGGAGAAGCTTACACTGGGATGACTCTTTGTGTTCAAGGATGCATTCACTCATCCGATGTGGATTCCCTCAGGGCTGCGCCCAGAGGATGTTGTGATGGAACATGCCACCTATGCATGCTGACTTAAACATTCTGTTGTGCATCACTTGCGGCCAAGCTGCAACATGCTAGGAGTGGAGAAGCTTACATTGGGATGACTCTTTGTGTTCAAGGATGCACTCACTCATCCGATGTGGATTCCCTCAGGGCTGCGTCCAGAGGATGTTGTGATGGAACATGCCACCACAGCAGAAGATACGTGCAGCATTTGCCTCGACGGTTTTGCAGACGAACCGCCAGTCCGCCTGAAGCTCTGTAGAGGCCACTACTTCCACAGGGCATGTGTTGAGCAAGCGTTCCAGCGCAAGTCTAGCTGCCCAGTATGCTCCAAGATCTACCAACCCCTGTTTGGCACCCAGCCACCAGGCCAGATGATAGTCAGGAGGAGGCACGACATGACACTGCCGGGCGTTGGATTTCCTGGAGCAATTGTCATCAAATACATCTTTCCGCACGGGATCCAAAAGCCTGAACATTACCATCCAAACGCTGAGTACATGGGTACCAAACGGGTAGCATATCTGCCATGGACGCGTGAAGGTAAGGCTACACAGAATGTGAGAGCAAGGACAACTCCAGGCAGAGACAACCGGAAGTAAAATTGCAAGCAGCATAAGAAGTGGCCTGCTGGTGGTGCTGACAGAGTACTCTGCCATGTGTGCATTCTCATGGAAGGGCGTTCGTTCTGAATCCTAGCCCAACCCACACGGAGCTGCTGCCTTTGGGGATGGCTTGGTATTGCGATGCTGGAACAGACAAGAGTTACGTCTGCTAATTCTTAATTGACGGTGTTTGGCAAGTATGGACAAATATCCCCCGGTCACCCACAAGCCGGTTGGAAGGCGACCCCTCAATCGCATTCAGAATCCAATTCGCTGCTGCGCGCTTGGTGGAACTTTCTGGACGTTTTGTAGCGTGCTGGAGCGCAATGTTCCTGATGCACAGACATAACACCAGCGCCAAGACGGGCACCGGTACAGTGAAGGAGATCGGTACAGAAACCGGCCGTCAGTGTTAGGATTTTAGGATTTATAGGGTTGTTTAAAGGTTTTCTAGTTGTTTGTGGTTTTAAGTTTTACGTTGTCCAGGGGTGGGGTGGGTGGGCTGTGTTAGGGTTTTGGTATCGGTCTCGGTACCCGTCTTGGTAGCTGTCTTGTGTCTGCATGTCGGGACCGCTCTCTGCTGGAGGAGCGTTGGAGGGGCCGTGCATCGCGGGCCGTTCAGCATTGTGTGCTGGTGACCAGGAGAGCAGGTGGCAGAATTGCTGCTCAGGGCGTTCCGCCACCGGTTGACCTTCGCCATAGGCCGCTCAGCCACCACCGGCCTCGAGGACTGCGTGATATGGAACGGCATCCACCACAAGACGAACGTGCAGGGGGGCCCTGGTAATCACGGGTACCCGGACAGCGGCTACCTGCAGCGGGTGCGCGAGGAGCTCCAGGCCTTTGGAATTTCATAACACCAGCGCCCTGTACTTTGTGTGTGCATCCTTTTAGTGCGTTTGTACGTTGGGATGAGCCCGGGGATATTCAAGGTGGCGAAGGCCCGGCTTGGATGCGTGAGCATTGGCCGCCAATGTATTGATATATGACAGTGCCTGGGTGTTGGGCCAGGGGCGTGTGCTTGTGTGAATGCGTTTCTTGGCCTACAACCGACTGTGTGAAGGGAGCGTGGGCGCGCAAAGTCGATGGAGAAGCGCTGGATGTTGCAGAGGCGCAACGTCGCAGAGGCGTGGCGTCGTTGGGCGTACGAGGCTTTGCTAAAATACATATGCTGAGAATTTGTTGGCAGGGAATAGGACCTACGGTTGCGCAGATGCCAGGGTAGAGTTGGGCAGGAGGTGCTACAGGTCGTCGCAACATTGCACGAATGTGCCAGAGTCTGAGGCGGGAGAGCACGCCGGTGGTGCATGGATATGTAAATGAGTATTGATCAGGAGGCGTGCAATGCCCGGGAATGGATGGGCCGTTGGATGCTGGATATTGGACCCTACGCATGTGCTTGTACTTTTGGAAGCCCTTGCGCTTCGGAGGGTTACCAGGGGAGTGCTGCCAGCCTGCCTGCCTGTTCTGGGTTTATTGCAAGATAAATGGGGCTGCCTTTGTCGTTTGCTAAAAGGTTCCCAGGATGACAGCATTGGCGATGGCGTGGATCGCTGGTGCGGGATGCCCGAGGATGGCCTCGCGTGACACTGTGGTTGGATTTCGAAAATCGTAGTTGTCTGTCGTGCCGGCTCATTGCGTTGCAAATGCACAGGCAGCAATGACGCTGTGCTCTTTCTGCGTTGAAACGCGCACCACTGACGGCCGTGGAAAGACGGCTCCTGGCGACGGGTTTCCATTCCTACCCTGCTCACAAAGGACAAACAACTTGGGCGTGTGCGCAGGCACTGCCTACCCTTTGATCGGTGCAACAGATACTGGCATGCCACTCGCCATTCCTCCATGTTCCAGGTGCCTTCACGGGTAGACACACCATGTTCCTGAACACCTGTCGGTGAACAACAGCTCTCGTCCACAAATGGAGAACCGACGATCTGAAGGTGACCACGTACGACCTTGCATGTGGACGAGTAGCCGTCTTCGCCTTGTCCAAAAATAAGAATGCCCAAACAGGTGGGCCAAAAATCGCCGATACAGGAAACGGAGAAATAAGCACACCCCTCAGGTGGGTCCTCAAGACATCCCTGCATCGAAAGCACCGATGGCTTCGCAGTTTCCTTCAAGTGGCAAGAATAAGTGTGGAGTTGCCTCCAGAGGCAACAGCGGTTCGTGTTCTTACAGGCTCTATCACTACAGTCAAGACTTCAGCACACTTTTCTATGGTCCTTTCCTGCTAAGTCCAGCGCCTGTGTGTGCTACAGTCCTCCCAATCAATCCTTAGAATCAGCCCTTAGAACAAATCTTTGCAATCAGCCCCACAGAACAAATCCAGCAGCTGTCATCATCAAAACCAAAATGCAACGCCCCAGAAGTTGGGCTGCATTTCCTCCCCTCCCCTGTGGCCATCACTCCCCAACTAGACATTGACGCAGCCTCTACCAATTTCTATGCACCAACAAGGCGCTGCTGCGTGCACAATGTTGCACACTAGGGCTGCCCAAACAGGCAAGAACAGGACTTGAAATCAACTTGTGCAGTGACATCCCCTGTTTCTGGGGCTGCCCAGAAGGAGACAAGGCTGCCCAGGTTGGGCCAGGGAGGCTTGCCTCTGTGCTGCAGCAGTAGCTGCGTCACAGAGTGGGAAAGCCCACACACGCCAAAACACCAACTGCATGGCTTTCGAATGAATTCAACAAAATTCCTTACGCACCCCACACGTTTGAACCGTCCCAAACGCAAAGTCAGATTATTCCAATACGTCCCACTTCTTAACACCTCCCATCCCTCAGCGTCGCCTTCGCTCACCAAAATTTTACAACCCAGCATTCATGCGGTGATACCCCACACCTGCCCTTCAACTCCTACCTACTCACCCGCATGCAATACCAAAATCCAGGTTGCCTTCCGAGTAAAAAACCACTGGCACAGCCGCACCACGCCGCACACAGAAGCTCCACCGGCGCCCAAGGGACCCAAGCCAGCCCAGCCAGTCTGCACCAACCACCGGGGCCCCCACAATCCCTCCCAGCAGCCAGGGACGCCCTCCCGTCCCCCTCGTTTCAATCAAGTCTACCCCCTATCCGGCCGGCCTCAGCCAGCAAAATCTAATCAGGGCCCCCCAGCCTAACCTTCTTGCTCGCCTCCGCCTCCTCCCCGGACGAAACCCCCCTCTTCAGCCCCCCCTCGCACGGCGCCAGCCCGCCATCCATCAGCTCAGCGAGCGCATCAGCACACGCAGCATCCCCCTGCTCACCCCGTGGCCTTTCCCCTCCTTCCCCATCGTTGCTGCTGCCACCGCCGGGCTCAACCACGGACTGAAAAGCGGCGTCGGCATCAGACCCGCGCTGTTCCCCGCTGGCCTCCCCCTCGTTGAGCCGCACCTCGGACCCGGATTCCGCCCCGGGCTCCCGGCCCTCCGCCTTGTCCAGCCGGCTCTCCAGGTCCTGGACCTTCTTCTTGAGCGACTCGATGTAAGTAAGCACCTGCTCCAGGAAGGCCGCCGTGTTGGCGCGCTCCGCGTGCGGCACCACCTTGCGCAGGCGGTCCAGCCTGAAACACCACGCAGCCACACAGCCCGGTCAGGGCACACTCGCATACGACAACCAGGCTCTGTATGCGACACTGGGACGGTACATCCCGCCGAATGTTCCTGGCCCCCCCATCCTTGCGACGCCATCAAGGCCAACGGCCACCCCAATCGCCTTCTCAAAACCCCCTTTCCCCTTCCCCCACACACACGAGTTGGCGGCACGCGCGGCAACGCGAAGCCCATGCGGCAAGACTCGACGGCTGACTACAGCCCACGTGACAGCGCCCGCCCTCCATGCACCACCCGCCACACACATGGCGCCGCACCTCTCGTTGATCCGTGTCCGCCGCCGCTGCTCCGCCGCCTGGTGCCTGGACGCGTAGTCAGAAGTCACCCGCCCCTCCGCCTGTCTCCCCATCCCTCCCCTGGCGCCCATGGCCGCGTCATCGCCACCAGGCACCGACTGGGCTGCCGCCGCGCCGTGGCCGCCGTGCAGCGGCTGCAGCAGCGCCATGTGCGGCAGGATCTGGTCGAACTGGCTGAACACCGCCACCTCCGGGTACATGCCCCCCTGCGGCGTGAAGCCCGGCACTCCGGGAGGCGTCTGGGGCGTCGAACCGGCGGGGGGGTACCTGGGGACGTCGGCGACGGCGGATCCGGACTGGCGGCCGGGCACTGGCCTTGCGTCCTCCCCGCCGCCCACGAAGAGGGGCCGGAAGGCGTGGCCGGGCTGCATGGCGCTCGCTGGGGCCGGCGCGAGGGGATGATGCCCAAAATTGTGGTGCTGGTGGTTGGCGGGGGAGTGGATGGTGAGGGTGAGGGGCTGGGGGGACCGGGGAGGGGTGGGGAGCGGGGCTTGGCGGAGGTGTGACAGGGGCTGCGCAGGCTTCGGCAGCAGGTTGGACATTCGTTCAGGGCGTCGTGCGCCGACGGGTTGAGATATTTTGGGTCGGGTGCGGGGTGTTTAATGCCGGCGTGGCGTGGCCTGGGAGGGCGGAACGCCGAGCGCCGGCAATTAGGGGATGTCGGGCGCGTGGGGGCTGCGTTAATGCCATCATCTGAGTGTTCTAGTGCGGATGAGCGGGAGGATGTCTGACCAGGGGTCGAACCGGGTACCTCTGGATGGGGTCGTCCCACTGCTCCACTCAACCAGCTGGCCAGAGGCAAGGAAGAGGGTAGTCCAACCCCTCAGCTGCCCTTCCACCCCACACAAGTCCCCGGATTCGATGTGGCAGCGCAAGGTGAGGCGGCCGAGGCACCAGTGCCTCAGCGGCGTGAAATTGAGTGTGCACCCAACACAGGGGCGGTGGTGGACATGGTCGGACATGCGTCGGGGACAAGGGCGATCGGCCCCTTTCACGGGCTGCGCATGGCTCCGCCCTGCCAGCTCATTGCCAAAAGTCACTTGCCGAATTGCTGCTGACCCCTCTGGAACGCCAAGCGTTGTCGATCGGGACGTTACACACGACAACGTTGCCAGCAGTAAGGCAACGTTGCTAGACGATTAAATCAGAATAACGACTCCCATGGACGGACAAGGAAGGACTAGAACAGCTTCCGGTAAATTCGTGGGGCCCCTAGGGAGTGACAGCGCAGTGCCACGGATTGAACTATGGCGTTCCTTGCATAACAGAGAGGGTCCCCTAAACTCCAATGGTTGGACTGAAGCGCCAAACATCAGATTTTTGTCACCACAACGCCATCAAGGCTTGTTGTTTGTGCATGTGGGTAGTCCACGTACGCGCCCTGTGCCACCGTTTTAATACTGATGTACGGATTGCTCTCATGAGCTGTTTATTGTTGATCAGTTCTCAGCACCACCAAAAATGCACGCAAGGGTATCATTGATTGATGTGGTCTCCTTTTTTTCTACAGACACATCGATTTAATAACCTATTCTGGAACTACCCTAAACTTCTGGCAGAAAAAGTTGTGCGCGCCATTCGTTCCTCTTCAAGGAAGGATATCTCGTTTCAGCAAACCACAGCTGAATTTGATTGCCAGCTATCCACCCCGTGCAAGTGCTGAAATCGCCTTTTTACAGCACATGCATGAGACTAACATTCTTCAGTTGCAACATTCACATATGCCGACAAGATCGGCGGACATTTTGCTTAGATTTTGCATTTGCTTCGGTTCATCCCTATTGCAGTAGAGAGATGTATCAATTGATACAACTTGGTTTCGGTCAGATTCTGTTCACCTCTGTTGAATCTTGTAATTTTTCGCCCATCCTGTTTGAGCGGCCGGTAAGGGGGCTTCTCCCCTTATGAAAATTATTCGAATGCGCATATTTCTGACACAAGCCAGAACTGCTTTCCGGCCCCTATCTCAAATTGTATTTGCAACCTTCCTTTGCTGTGGCATCAACCATTGGACAAACCCTGGCAAAATATTATATCACAACATCTCGGCGAGCAGGACAACTAGCATTTTGCCTTGAACTCTTCATAATCAATTCTTCAGTCCCGGGGACCACAAGAGTTGGAATTTGAGGTATCTGTGGAGGGGAACATAAAATTCCCATAGGAAGCATGCCGCAATCCTCATGCAATCCTCAATCTTTGAGCGATCTTCGAACTTTCGCGACCCGCCCAACTGGACCTTGGTTGATCTCGCTATAGTCCTGATACTGTGTTGATTTGCTCCAATCGCTTGTCATCAAATTTGCTCAATGAGTGTGTTGAGCATTACAACGCTGAGCTGCTCCCCGTCCTTAATGACGTGGACGAATTGCGGAAGGCATTTCACGTCTATTCCATCAGCCTGTTGTGCAGCAAAGACCGTTTTAGCCAGGCATTCACTAACACTCAGCTGCAAGCCAATAGGTTGTTAGCATTGTGGTAATTTGTGTTTACTTTTGCATCTACATTTATGTTTACACCTACGTCTATGCTTACGTTTACATTCTTGGGTTTTAGTTTTTACGAGTGAAAACGTAAAGGGAAGATGACAAAAGGGGGTCCCCTGCGGGGTTGCATTTGACAAAAGGTGGTCCTCTGACCTGCCCCTGTGCATTAGACGCGTTGCCAGACAGGGCGAGACCGGCTCCAGACCGGTGCCGTTCCGGCACTGGTCCGGGCGCAGACTGGACCATGGTCCCAATAGGGGCGATCCGTCTGGGAGGGCGCCATGGCGATCGGGATGTGAAGGGGAGCCGCGGCGATCGGGGCTGCGGGGGAGACCAAGCGGCAATCCGAGCTGCCGGAGAGAGCACACAGCAATCGAAGCTGCGGGAGGGAGTCGCAGCGATCTGATCTGCCGGGGAGACCAAGCAGCGATCGGGGTCGCGGGGAGAGCAAGCGGCGGCCGGAGTTGCGGTGAGAGCAAGCGGCGATCCAATCGCAATCGGAGATGCTGCCCACAGCTGTGAATGTTCTGGTGTGATTATTGTGGTCTGGACATTCGATGTCTGTGGGCTTTCTGGACGCTAAAATCTACAACACACAAGCTTTGCAAAAAAACACAATCCAAGCAATGGTTAAGCCGCAATTTTTGGACTTGTCAGGCCACCAAGTCTGATTTTGCCAACAACAAAATATGCATTGCATACAATGGTCACCAGCGATCTTGCCCATCGAACACAATCCATCAATCGCAAATCTCAATCGTTATCAGACAACTTTATGACCCCTTGACCCATGTGGTGAGCGGTAAGTGTGTCTCAGTTATCACTTATGGCACGAAACTCACCAAAAAGGCACAAAGCATTGTGTTGTGATTTCAAAATAACGTGCAGCCATTTTGATCCATGCATACAGATCCCATGCAATTCAACTTTATTTCTTCAACACATGCTCAGAAACTCATGCAACAATCACTCGTTCGTGCAACGCAGGTGAGCATGCATTTTTGAAATGCGCAGATTGAACTGAACGTCATGAGAAGCTAATGATTTTAAAAGAATAAAATCTTTTTGCTTGTGTGCCATCTCTTTAGATTTTCCCCCAAAAGTCATTTTTTAGTGACTTTGAAGCGGCAACACAATCATGGCATTGCTTGTAATGAGTCGCATACCTTTATGGAGACCAATTGCGTTTGATTGATACACAAAGGGCAGCAGCGTTCATTTAAATGGCATCGGGGTGACCCCACAAACCCCTACAACACCTCCAAGGGGGGAATTGACAAAAGGGTGTCCTCCGTGGGGTCGCCCCTGATAAGACCGGGTTGCCAACCAGCGCCGGTCTGGCGGCGGTCTGGCAACGCATCTAATGTACAAGGGCAGATCAGAGCACCCCCTTTTGTCAAATGCACCCCTGCAGAGGACCCCCTTTTGTCATGAAGGAACCCATTTCTGTCAAGATATCTCACAGAGAACCCTCTTTGTTCATTTTACCGAATGCAAATTTGCAACAGGACCTATTTCTATGGCTGCATTTACGTCTGCGTTTACTCATTTCGCCCTAAAAACATCAAAAAATATCTTTGGCCATAAAATGTAAACACAACTAGCTTTTGTAAAACCCAGGTTATGAGCATTGATCAACAGTCATTGTGAGTTCTTCTCAACGATAATCGAGTGCTGTTATTTTGAACAAAAACAGAACATGAAATGCAATGTGCACACCCCATAGACCGCCACCTCAGCAATAATTGAAAGGAGATAAGCTGGAGCACATAAAGAATCCAGTGCTATAGTACCCAGACATGTATCTCTCAAAAACCCAAAGTTATGAGATTATCCGAACAATTTTGCACAGCGTGGAAATGATGCAAAAATACAGCATGTCCCGGTATGCACGCACGGTAGCAAATTTGTTTGCTTCATCGCGACTGGAAATAACAAAGC
Source organism: Ostreobium quekettii (assembly GCA_905146915.1). Lineage (NCBI taxonomy): Eukaryota > Viridiplantae > Chlorophyta > Ulvophyceae > Bryopsidales > Ostreobiaceae > Ostreobium > Ostreobium quekettii. Next base: position 125,887 of record CAJHUC010000824.1, on the reverse strand, counting down.
GACCAGAAGTTTATAATGAATTACAAGGGTCCAAGAAACACTGGCGGAAGGCCAATTGGAACTGAAAATTTGAATGCGCCATTGGATGTCTCAAAACAACTGCACAATAGGTGGGATAGCATTTGCGAATGTATTGTCTTGAAGTCCTGCCGTGGAGCTTATAATTTGTAATGGATACAAAACTCACCAGAACACCACAATGCAATCGTGTGATTGCATGACAAATTGGTGCGTCAATCCCAAGAATCTGGCTCGACAAAATGAGTTATTTTCGCACAATCTGAGCGTCTGGGTTACCGAATGGGCGAATGCACAATATATTGACATTTGTGCGGATACCGATACTATGCAGAAATCTGCACAGTGTCATAAAATGACACCTATTCCTGACTCTCAGGCCGATCGTTTGACCCATTGCTCAACATTTTTTGGGAGATATACTACTGCAGTGTATCATATAATATAGACATGATGCCCTGCCTTACCAGTACTTTGTCGCCGCAGGCAGGAAGCCACGTCCCTACCGCATTGTTCTCCGCGCTCGTTGGGGATTACCCCCTCACATCCAGGTGGCGCCTGCCTTTGCATAGCGCCAGCAGAGCGTTGCAAACCGCGTCGACGCCGATGCCCGTCAGGCACCCGGAAACCTGCTCGCGCACCTGCGCACTGGGGCAGCTTTTAGCACTTCATGATACCAAAAAGAAGAGGGGTACTACACGGCATGGGGAGCTTTTGAATACAATGCATACATCACAGCGAGTTCGAGCAGCAAAAGGATGCCGCAGTTCATCATGCGAAAAGCTGTACCGTTTAGGCTTCGCCAGCCTTTTGCCTCGCCAACTCTGTGTCAGCTTGTTTGGGATCAATCGTGTCAAAGATGCCCGTTTTGAGCAACTTAGACTCTTACTTGCATCGCTCTAAGAGCGCGGAGATCTTGTATCAGTAGTGAAGCGTGTGTTGCCGGCACATTTTGAAAGACGCGAAGTCCATCAAGAAGAGATAAATTCACAATAAGCTTCCAGTGCAGCAGGAGTTTGCATATTGGATAATTCTATACCTGAGAGTGGTCTGTTTATGGTAGGCGAGGTCCAACCCACTGTCTGGAAGATTGAAGTAACTGAATGGCTTTAAGCCATCCTCTGCAGTCTGCCAACCATTAGAAACATTTCGACCCAACTCACGAAAGTATCTAGACATCCAAATCCCTCGATCGACGCAAGTCTCCATACTGAAACATGGCTGGGTTGATGTGCGGGTATACGCATGCGCAAATTTGAGGATAACGGATAGTTCTGATTGTTTTCTTGGTCGCTACTTCCGCCCAACATTCACTGGCGAAAACCCCATATTGATGATGCCAACTGCTTTGATTTTGGACACTAAAAGGCGGGCGCCATCGCAGTGATTCACTAGGGAAAAAAGGGCCAAATAACACGTGTTCAAACGTGTACAAAATTTACGGGTTGGGGTTAATTTTTTTGTTTTTAGCGTGCAGAACTTTGATGAAATGTGTTTATGTGTGTTTGCAAAAGTGCTATTTTGTCCCTTTTTCGCTAGTAACTGCGATGGAAACAAGCCAACTGCGGTGGCATCAGTTCGTGTCGAAATTCATTGCAGTTGACATCGCCATAGCCACGTTTCCTGCTGGTTCTCGGCGCACTAGATGTATGCATATGCGCCGCCCTGCAAATTTCAGGGTCAACACATCGCCGCATATGGGAGAACTTTAACAACTGGGACGTAGGTACGCATGTTCGTGACCCATGCAACCACCAGAGACATTTTAAATGGAATTTGGCTGTCGGAAGCGCCGATGGTGCGCGTTTGAAATGCAATTTAGTGCACATAACTGCAGGTGCGAAATTGGCGCTGATGCAGCTTACCTTGGCATCGATTGCTCCCGCCACTGCATTGGGAACGCTGGCCGCAGACAATGTTAAATCGACCTTGCAAAACACAACCGATTTTGGCCTTCAGCTTTTCATTCACCTCGTGGTTTCATATTGAATGCTGGCTCTCTCTCCCAGAGACTCGAAACTGTTGGAAAAACGGCACCAGTGCACACGGCAAAGAGATTGCGACCTGGCCCCACTTTGTCGAAATTGAACAGCCATAAGCGTGTGAAATGAGAACCAGCGGATAGGCGGTGTAAGGTTGCTTCCTTGGCGAGGCGCAATACGAAATGGTGTAGCGATTAGATGCATCTTGACAGCTGCAACCTATTTCAATTACCCATTGAACTGCCTCCGATTTATCTGCGGAAGCAATCCGCACCTCGGCATCCAACCTGTTCCTGGGCCTGCATTCCTGAGGTGGAGTGCCAGCGACGCCGACTGGGGCCTTCTATGTGTCCCAGCCCATCGAATTACGATTTTGGACACTTACAAAGTGGTCAGGGGAATGGCCCGTCCTCATGCACACGTTGCATTGGCACGGCCCTTCGACGACCGTGAAGAGTAAACTGCTTCCGCGCAGTACGTAATTGCTGGTCAGATGATGGATGTCAGGCTGAACATGCGTGCTAAGGACAACCTGGAGTCCCGCAGCCTTTCCTCACCAGAGCTGCGGCGAATTTGCCGTTTCAAACAAGACGTTTGTCTCCTTTGCTGCATAGCACTGACATTGTGTGAGATGCAACCTGTCTCTTCCATTTGCCCAAATCTGACAGCCAATGTTCTTGCAGCCGCCAGGCGGCCAATGGCACAATGTTCGAGCAAATTTACCTGTTCGGACATGTCGCCTTGCTCAGAATTCTGGATGCGGGAGGGAGAGCGTCGCTGTGGCTGCCACCAAACATCATCGCCGCTCAACCTGGCCTTCTGGATCCTAAGCTTCACAGCATTCAAATATCTTTGCGCATCTGTGGAGAGGGGTACCCCTCTCCACACCGGTGTGGTATGGGCAAGTCGTTGCGGAAGGCTGTGGAAGGGGCGCCTTGGAAGGGCATCTTGTGAGAAGGTATTTCCAAGTCCACCGACTCTGCGGATGCAATGGCGGACTGGAAATGCGCCATTGTACGATTCCCTTCTGCGCACCGACGCTGTTCTGCCGCATCAACTCTGCTGAATACGGTGGCGAGTATCCTGGCCAACTCTCCTGAAGAAATGTTCTGCCGACATGTCAACTCTGCCGATTGGGTGCGAGTTGGCGTGAGCGTTTGAAGGAATGTTTTCTGGCGGGGGTGAGCTGCCGGTCGAACAGTGAAGCAAGCACCCGTTCCGGCAAACGTGGTGTTTGATCAGCAGCCAAGGCTTGAAATGATTGGAAGTCGACTCAGGGCCTCATGTGCTTTGAGGGTCATGGTGAATTTGTAACTGCCGTCACGGCAGTCGCTGTGCAAAACCCAATTGTGACGGTGCCTTCTTGCCACGTCAGTTTTTCTGAAGGGAGTTGAGACTTGGGGGAAGAGTTGCTGGAAGGAGATTGTGCATTGGAATGCGTGGTAGGGGCAGTGGTTTAGGCGGCAGAAGTTTCAGCCGTGCCTCTGTCCAAGGCGACAAAAATCTGTCACCGAGGGGGGGATGGGGCGTCATCAGGCGGAGATGGCAGAATATCAAAACTCCTAGCGATGCGGGCGCCCTGATCATCCACATCGAACTTCGACTTTTGACACTCGAATTTCGGGCCCAAACCTCCTTGCAATGCTCGCATTGACTCCCAGTCGCGCTGGGCCGTCGCTGTCGCCGTATGCACCTCCTTCAAATTTAAGCAAGGCTATCCTCTTCAAAGGAGTCCATTCACCCACCCCTCACGAAACGCCGGCTGCAGGCACAGGTCCATGCCGTCTGCGACCAGGTATTTTTTGGCGATGGCCACCGCCCTGGCGCCTTGGTTCACTGAGTTAGACCCCTTGGCCAGGGCGACCGGGGGGCTGCCCGTACGCGCCGCGTGGGCTACGATCCCGGCTACCGTCTTCACGTTGCTCCTTGCGGATACCTGTGGCAGGGGGAATCGCAGTTCATACAGTAGCAATACAGTATGTGTGATGTTGTTCAATACATCGAAATATGTAATACGTCGAAGTATGCCACGACGTATAAGGAATGCAGTGTGTAATAGTGAAGCGCAGGGCGCGCTATTTTCGGTAACAATAATGCGCACAGTGGTACCTGTACTGGAGCATCAGTGGACAACGAAAAATTGTCACCCACCGGAAAGAGCAGTACCTACTGGAAACCACAGCCGTAATCACTGCACATTTTGCGCCCCTCCAGCGGCGCGGCAGGAACACATGCTACATGAAACAGTGTCAGTCCGCCCCGACTGTGTGGCTTTGCAGATTGCAATCGCCGGTGAAATGCGACCTGAAAAGCGGTAATATACAGTGTTCAAGACCAATTAATTTAGCGCCAACTTGTGCTGTTTGCAAATTTGGTCCTGGTTTTCCGTACTGCACTGCACACTCACCTGATTGTTCAATGACTCTTAATTCATCATGATATCGAATTTGATTGCGAAACATTAGCGCAGTTCGTATTCCCGTTAGCTCTCCATGCGCCTGCAGGGCGTCGAAGGTTAAAATTTTTGCACGCGCGGGAACGTGGCACATCCGCGGAGACAGATCTGGGCGCGAAGACGTGTTGAGTGGCGTCGCCAACCTCACCTTTATAATGTTGTCCTGGGCTCTCTCGGGTATTGGCGCCCTGCGGAGGTGCGCATGCGCACAAGCAACCAGTTTTTCACATGCAATCGAAAACGAAACCAAGGACTTTGTTGTACGTCGTCTGACACGCCAGGCCCAGAAGGTGTGCTGATTGGCCGCGTGGGGTGAGGCCGCCTCAGCCGATCGCTTCTGTGGCGATCTAATGAATTTACTGCATTGAGTCAATGCACATACTCTATGCTTTACTGCACTGAGTCAGTATTTTACTGTACTGAGTCAATAAACGTAAGAAACAGGTCGCAAAGCCGTAGGTCTCGGAGCACCAGACCCCTTGAACTCCCTCAAAGAGGAGCACAAACCAGGAAGACACAAGATCCCCTTTGCCCCACCCAAATGAGAAAAAAAACGGAAACAAAAAACGAAAAGGATCTCCAGAAGCTATGCACGGAATGTTTTAAATGTGCTTGCATGCTTAAGGAGATTGATTAGGGATAGCACTCGGATGGTGGAAAGAACCAGCAGCGTCCGAATTTCCCAACTGGCTGAAGATCAGTCCCCAGCCTTCCTGTGCCAGCGTCGCTGATTGAACGACTGGCTGGGTCAGTGGGGCACTGCCGGCTCAGAGCGCCGGGCCGCTTACTGCGCCACCCATTGCCCCTGCAACTGTCCGACGCCGTGGGCGACCCCACAGAAACGCCCCCTCTCATAAACATGTCCCATATCAACCTGCGATTCCCGACGCGCGCTGCCCCGCGCACTCCCAAGTCACCCCCTCGGTCAAATTGGCAGCAAAACCGCCGCCACCATTTGCACCGAAAACGACACTTTGAGTCGCAAATTCGCCCACAAGCGCGTACAGGGCCACTGCCACCGGCACTGAGCCCCCCCACCCCACACACCCCACCCCTCTCGGAAAGGCTTCCGAACCTGGGGCCGTCAAACCTCCGCCTCTTTGGGTCAGGCTCCACCCAGAGGGCCTCTGGGACCACCTCCTCCTCGCGGGTCCCCTTTCTGGGCCCCCGCACGCCAGCCGCCGCCTCCCGTGCCTTGCGGCCCCGCCGGCCACCACCCAGTTGGGCAGGCTGTCTCCGCAGCGAGGCTGCCGCCGCCCGTTCGGCGCCCTGTTGGCGCCGAAGGTGACGCGCACCTTTGAGCGCCGCTCCAGGGGCTGGCAGCTCATGGGGCCGGGCCTTGGGGCCCTAAAGTGGGGGTGTTGGGTGCAGGGGGGGACGCGGTGGGACGGCGACGAGGAGTGCGCCGGGGCTGGAGGGTGGCGGACTGAGGGATTGAGGCGCGCAGGTCTAGGGCATTGGCCAGAGTGACTGGGAGAGCGTTGACATTCAATGTTTTGTCACCAGCATCATTCATTATTCAACGTATCGTCATCGACAAGCACCACCATCATTCATTTTGCATGGCAAGGCAGGGAGGCAGCCATCAGGTTCCTATTTTGCCCGCGGGAGGCAGTGGCCATGAAGTGTCCATTGAAATCAATGTATGAAACAAACAAAGATCCAAATCCGCCTGTTCGCATTTTCAAGAAGCGCTTGTCGATGGCAGTGCATGGAAAGGAGTTTCCTCGCCAGTTGGCCAGCGGTGACAGAAGCAAAATTGTTCTTGCATTGCGATGTCCAAATAGTCCAGATTCACCTTGACGAATGCTGTGATAAGAAGATACAGAGACTGTTATGCGAAATGATGAGCACGCAATGCAAGTAAGGGTCGAAAGCGGGTGGGTGGGTGCGTGGGTGGGGGTGGGGGTGGGGTTGGGGTTGGGAAGGGCATGTCGGGCACGTCATGATGCCATCCAAAGGCACACGAAAGTCGTTGACAACATCTCATCACTGTGTGGTCGGCTGTGTGACACTGACCACCTATTGTGCGTGTTCACTCGCGCAGCAAGACAGGACATGGTTGAAGAGTCGTGGGGACGCTAGAAAACAGCGGGACAGGCCAACAAGCAGAAACGACAGCAGCGGGCCAACAAATTGGCAGCGTAAGACGACGCCGTCACTCAGCGGACGTCCACGAGAACGGGACAAAGACAATACAGCATGTGGCGTCCATACTGCAATAATCTGGCCAACAACAACAAACAGGAGCAAAATAACTTGCACAGTTTGTTCAAACGACATTTGCTGTCTGCCATTCGCAGCCTCATCGGGGCTCGAATGCAGTGGGCTCCACGGGTGTGATGTCAGCTAGATGGCTGCTGATCGGCACAAAACAGCGAGCAGCCACCCTCGTCCTTGCCTCCTGGGATGACAGTTCATGAACCCCGATGATGACCTTGTTCTCCTGGGTGCCCTTTCGGAGCTCCTCCGCAGACTGTGCCCGCCCTCCCTTCATTGCCTTCTTTGTCTTCTTCTTCCGCCTTTTCTTCTTCTTCTTCTTCTTTGATTTGATGCCTGAGCCTGTGCTTTCAAATATCCGCAGGATGGAGGGCTGCCACTCCGCGCCCGGCATGAACGCCTGCCTGGATGCAACAATCCTTGAGGCGTGTTGAAAGGAGCTCTCTAGCCCAGGCAGTGCACACATCTTCCCCACATCATCTTCCAAACGGTCTTCTGAATCGCTAGGCGAATGGCTGCCGCTCTCAGAGTGCGTTCCAGCTGGAGATCCGGCTTCTTCTCCGCTGTCCACATCGGAAGGTGGGAATGCCCCACTATTCCTCCCACTCACCAGGCCAGCATGGTCACTGCCTTGCCCCCCCGTGCCATTATCTGTCTGCTCATGAAAACGCACCGAGTATTTCATCCACGAGTCAGGGCAGTCTATGCGAGGAGTGACGTCCTCAGAAGAAATCCCTTCAGGCCCTTGGGCAACGAGCACCGCCAGCGCCTCGGCTTTGTACGACCCAAGTCCCTGAAACATCGACCCAACCCTCTTTACATGAACTGCCTCCTTCCTTAGGGACCCCTGCCTCTTGGACCCCAAGTCCCCATGCAGGAACGAGTTTCGCTTCAAGTACCTGGGGGACAGGGTGGGTTCAAGGCGAGCCTGCGGACTGTCAATGACCCGCACATTGAATCCAACAGGTCCCACATTGAGTTCAGACACAGACATCGTGCGCTCCCGGCTGATGACACCTTGGCCAGCCGCTGCAGGCACTGCTTTGGGATGGCAGCGGCTGGGGGACGACATGCAGCTTGCTGCCTGATCTTGGTACTGTGCAGCAGTGGACACGAGCAGTCTGGTGCCGGCGCCAACAATGATGTCACCAGCACTATTGAGAAAGCAGCCACTGGTAATGGAAACTGCCAAGGACAGTGTGCCAATCATCTGGTCCTCCCTGTCTGAGATCCGCACACTCCCGTCCACCCCCATGGTGGCAAACTGTTGCAGGTACTCACACCGATCGGCTCCCGTGATTCGTGTCGAGTGATGGGTACCCCTCTCTGAGGGCAAGTGCCTGCCGGTGTTCAAGTCGACGAGCACTATGCTACCCTGGGCGCCCCCGATCAGGGCCCGTCCAGCCATGGCCGTCACTTTTACAATTTCGTCTGAGCAGCGCACCTCACCTATGCACTGGAGGTGACTTAGCCGGTAGGTCTTTGCCGTGAACTTGGAACACACAACCAGACGGCTGCTCTGCGATTCTGTGGCCACAGTGACAACAGTGTCCTTGTCAAAGGCGCTGATGCTCAACAACACTTGGCAATCTCTGTCCAAATTGCAGATCAGCAGCCCACCGGCCCTTGTCCCGACGATTGCAAAGTTTTTGCCCAGCCTCGACCTGCCGCATCGAGAGGTTAGTGTTGCCATCATGCCTCTCGGTACATACCGTTCCTCAAGAATCGTGAAGCAGCATGCTCCCTCCCGTGCTAAGTGGCTCCAGACCTTGCACAGCCGGGGGGGCTGTTCTGGGTCAACCTCCCACACATGCAGGTGGCTGTTCGCCAGCATCACAAGCAGCAAATTGCGTAGCTGCCAGAGCTGGGCGCCCAGCACAGACTGAGTGGAGAGCTGGGGCACCGTCGCGAATGCATCGTGGTCAGAATTGAGATCCACCAGGCGCACACTGCTGTCCTCAAAGGTGGCAAGGACCAGCCCATCACCAACAGACTGCAACTCCAAAGGGGCAGAGTTGCAGGTCCTGGCAGTCGAGAACAGGTGCTTGATGCGCACAACCCTGACCTCCTTGCCAGCGTGAAAGTAAATGGTGTCTTCGCTCTGAAAAGTCAGCCCGTGAACTGATGCCAGGACCTTCATGCGAAACATGACCATCCTGGACTCCAGAGCCCACAGCGTCACTGTCCCATCTAGAGTGGACGTGAGCAGGGACTTGCTGTCCGGCCCCAACGCCAGCCCGCTCACAGGGGAGGCGACGCCGCTCAGGCTTGCAAACTGCTGAACAGTTCCATCTGCCAGTATCCGCCAATTGACAACCTTTCCATCCTGAGACGCCGTGAAGGCCGTGAATATGTCCGGGAGGTAGACAAGACCAGTGATCGGCTGAGCATGCAACGCCTCCCAGCTGAAAGTCCTGGTGCCATTGCCCATCGAGAATCCGTAAACATTCCCAAAGAACAGGACCAACAGGGTCTGGCTCTCTTTATGAAGAACCATCCTGTGGCACCACTCGCCCTCACCAGGGCCCCCAGGCCCCAGGCCCTGGCCCAACGCGCCCCTAGTGCACCCCGGCACACGAAGGCACATCCTCTCACACACCGTCTGGTGTGGTCCAAGGCACCAGACGGGCGAAACTCTGGCACGGCGCTGGCGGCACCCACTCAACACCCGCCTCTCCTCCTGCGCCGACGTGAAATATTTCTCCGAGTACCATATCTTCACGCCATCAGAGCCAGCACTTATGAGTTCGTCCTGCGCCTCGTTATACAGAAGGGACAGCACCGCACCCCCCTTCCACTCCAGGCTGGCCTTGAGCTTCAGGCTGTCCGTGTACAGCTTGAGGGTGTGGTCCAGAGCGGCCGCAAAGTACATCTTGAGGTGGTCCACGTAGACAAGGCAGGAGATGAAGGAGGGTTGAAATGCGGGGAAATGCAGCGTCACGACCTCCCGAGTGCGGGAGGGTGTCGTGGGGTCAAGTTTCCAAGCCTTGATGCACTTGTCATCGAGGGACACGTAGCGCTGTGTGCTGGCCTGGTAGACTACCTGTCGCACGGGCGACGTGTGGGAAGAGAACGTGCCCTCCAGGTGGAACCCTGGGCGCAAGGGATGCCTCACCATGTCGACAAGCGCTAGGAAACCAGAGTTCGATCATCTGCCCCGATTGGACGCCTTGGCCGCGTGCCTTCACGAAATTCCATAATCTGCACCTTGGTCAGACAAACCTAGCAAGACAAATCCCTGCTGGTATGGCAGAGATCACTTCCAGGTGATGTACAACAGGAACAGTAACTTCCACGCTCCTGCACATATAACAAGAAACTCTGGACATCAGGTGGTGCAATTTCTTGGGTAAGAATGCTAACAACCATCTGGGGCCAGAACTCCCACTGTCCATTAGCAGTCTACTCAGCTTGTACAGCAGTAGCAAAAGCAGCAACACCAACACACCAGCTATCACGCTGTGAAGAGAAGGATGATGGGGATGGCTATGAAACAGCAGTGCAAGTCTGGGCACAAGGCAGCCCAATTGAGGGGAGAATGCAACACGCCTCCAACACACCACATAAGAAAGATTTGGTCCCCAACTGAAACCATTTCAGGACCCACTGCATGCCATTTGCAAAAGTCATACTGTATAGTATGGTCTCTAGAGGAATTGAATACAAATGCTCCACAAAAACATGTGGAGGAGACTACATGCATTGCTGTTCATTACAAACAGCCAGACAATAACAGCTGCATGAAAACGCACCAACACCAAGACACTGTGCGTCACAAACTGCACAATTTTCACAGATCGGTATTCATTCCCCATTCGAAGCACATGGAGGAATCTGCTACCACAAGCCAGTTATGTTGTTAAGATACGGTGCAAGCACAAGTTAGCTCACAGATTCACTGCCAAGGGTGTCAGGATCCAAGCATTGGCATTCGCCACACAGGCAAACAAAATGGCCTCCAAACATTGAGCCCAACTGAAAGACAGCCAAAAGCTGGCGGAAAAGCAGAGTCATGGATTTTTGCCAAGCCTGCGAGCAAGTCAACAACATTACAGCATTGACAAACAATTCTGGCCATGGCTGGGATACAACACTTCCCTTGGCAATCAAATTGAACACAAAGTGGGCATTGTTCACCTCAAATGCAAGAATGATGCTTGGAACCAATGCAATGCCTCCCATCAACATTGTTCTGTTGAGAGCAAGGATTTCATGCAGCGTCATGCAGCATGCACCTCCTTCCTGAGGCAGGTTTGTGGAGAAAACTTTCCATACTCCAAAAGAAGACGTAGGCATGCCTGAAGGTTGATAGGAACAACATGCCAACGAGAGCAAAGTAGCAACTGTTGCCAGATGGTCCTTTCATGATCAGCACCCTGTGGACAGCACAACAGTGCCATGGTGGACTTTTAAGCAGCTTCTGTGTTCTCCATCTAGGTATTTGCATACTGCAGCCCAGCCCACAACAGGCAACGCTCCCATCTCAATGTGTTAGCTGTGTGAGTGATCACCAGCTGCCAAAGTAAGTTGTGTGCTCTGAACCCTGAAGCAAATTACCAACGTCCTAATTGCTCTGGCCTCAATTAATAAATCAGCATTGAAAACAAAAAGCCTTGGCCGCAGCTGTTCGAATGTGACAAAATTCCTGGAATGAACAGAGTGGATGAAACCATGCCCATCACTGCCCCAGGCATTCCTTGGCATCATCCATCACCACTGACCAGCACAACAGCAGCCGTCACATTCTGGCAAACACACAGAGTCGCATTGTCGATCTCACCTTGCTGACTTGTGCTGCAATAGATTGTGGAAGGTGAGACACGCTGTCAGACACCCCCACTGCCCATTTTCAGGTTGCCCCTTTCCAAGTGCTCCAGCTTTATGGCATACAATTTCTCATCTTTGATGACACCTTCATGCAGATTCTGGAATGGTACACAACCTCAATTCAATTCTGGGATCTGAAAATCTGAGATTTGATTCTGGGATCTGGGATCAAAGCATAGGGACACACTGCGTGTGGAAGGACATGGCTTGTGGCGTTTAGGCCACCCACATCAGCCCAAAACTGCTATTTTGGGAGGGGTGATTCTTGCCCTTGCACAAAGCTGGTAACAAGAGCCTGTCCAATGGATATCATTTCGGCAAAATCGTCCTGTATAAAGATGACCCGCTGCAATCACAATCACAGTATCAAGACCCTCTTTACCACAGCAGAACAATATACAATAAACATGCAATGGCAACCACCTGCTGAACAAGGATTCTTGTGAGACTCTTCTGCGTTTCTGTGGAAGAAACGAGTGACACAGGAGTAGCAGCAATCCCTGTGATCGCTGCAGACCTGACTCGCTGATGAACAGGGCACACTCCACTTATGCATAGGGCACGTTGCCCACTGGAGGAATCAGCAGTTTCCAGTTATTGTTCTGGAACTCGCCATAAGCATGAAGCAAATGCGTGCAGCACAAATTCTGTACCCCTGGGTGTTGTGCAAAGTGCTGCCTTTCGCCTGTGGGCACTGGCAAACGATCCAGGACTGTGTTTGGTGCCTGTTGTGACCTTGAACGTTTAACGATGGTGCTGTGCCAATTTCGACAAAGGGGTACAGTTGGCATCAGCATGGCAGTGGGCGACGCCATACCACAAATGCCACAATAAAGTCCAAAGCGTAGGTGGCCAATGCGCCACGAAAGCCCCACACTGGCACAAGAACTGTCCCAGGTTGAGTTCAGGCCTGGTGATTGCGACCCCAAGTGGCAAGTAATCCTTGGTGGAGGCGGAGGATTCGAGTATCTTTATTCGAGTTGCAGGCAGTGTGCACAGGTTCACAGTGCGCATGGCATCTTGCGCAAGCAGTTTTAGGAACAAATCGACCCGTTGCTTGTCGTCAGATGCAGTAGGTGGGCGGGGCGCGACTGGCGAGGGCAGTCTCCCTCCCCAGAGGGCGAAACAAAAATACACGCACACAGAATCTGACTGGGCACACGCCAACGAAGCACTCCAGCCTCCAGCGAGCCACCGCGATGTGACAAAGCAAGACCGCACCAGCAGCCAGGCTGGCGCCCTTTCCCCGCCAGGCGCCCTTTCCCCGCCAGGCGCCCAAGGCAACAAATGCCGAACCTTGCGGATCTGGCCACCCAGGCTCGCGGCCAACAAACTGCTCAGGCCCAGCCCCCAAGCAAGCACCAGCGGCTCACGGCATGAGATTAGTCGCTCTGTCTTTCCGTGTGGATCCCATCTTGTTTGCGGACACCTAAGCCCTAAACCATTGACCCACTGACCGGCGTTGGCCTCGTCAGCGGAAGAAGAAGGCATCCACGCGGAAAAGCCAGAGGCACTAATACATTCTGGCGGCTCACGCCCAGTTCAACTTTCTACCCCCCGCGTGTGAAGCATATTGTGCCCATGGTGATGCACGTGACCGCGAACAGGGCGGCGAGCGCCCGCGCACTCATACCGCCCCGAAGCGCCCTCCCGCCAGCGCTCCATCGGAATCGTCCGCGCACCCCCGCGCGCCGACCTTGGCCGCCCGACGCTGACCAAGTGCCGCCTATGCTCGTTGACACTGTTTGCCTAAACTAAACTACAAACCAAACCTAACTAAGCCAAGCTAACTAAACTAACTGAACCCGCCAACTGTGGCCTTTTGAAAATGTTGCGGTGGCCCCTTTCTGGATGGTCCATGGCCTTACGGAAACTTTGCACCATTCCGTGCGGGATTCCCGCGCTTCCGACAGCTACAGTACTGAGCACCTAAAGTGCTAAAGTACTGGCGAGTAAAGTACTTGCGGGATTCCCGCCGGGAATCCCGCAGGCGCCAAGGCAGCCAGTCGCGATGCGACCATCGCATCCAAGTTGGCTGCGTCCAGGAAAAATATGCCCGGGGCCCAGGTGGGTGGTACTTGAGAGCGGGGGCGGCATGCCACAAGGGTGACGCTGCGACACATTACGGACGGCTTTCGGACAGCACAGAAATGGCTTGCCGACGCTGCAAGGATGTCTATCCGACGGCACAGGCACGACCCGCTTCCACGGCACAGTGGACCCGACCATCGGGGTTTGATTTGGGTTTGATTTGGGCAGGCGTGTGAAGTTTGGGGTTGGTGGCGTTTTCGTTTGAGCGTGGCGCCGGCACGGCACAAGTCTGGCATTGGCATGGCACACTTGACACTATGCGACGTGCCAAGCATGCCTTTCCGACCCCACCAGGATGGCCACAGGATGGCACCAGAATGGGAGGGCGGGGGGTAGGGGCGGGGGGACGGCCCGTTGCCCGCCAGTCGGCGCTGCGGTTTTTTAATTGATGCGGAGTGTGGCAAAAATGGGTCCATAGCGAACCGAGGATGGCGGTCGCATCACACTCCGGCCAAATAGCCATGACATAAAGATGGCCTGGCCATGGCACAAAGGCTGCGCCCGCACGCCACACAAGACGCCACTTGGAAGCAACGCACACGTGACGGCAGCTATGGGAATCCCGGGTTTGTGGCGTGGGAACGCCATCCCATATGCGTGGGCGCGCCATGCCGTAAGCGTGGGCGCGCCATGTTCGTGGAGTACCAGCGCAATTGTGGCGTTTTGCGAAGTACACCTCACTGTGGTTACAGAATTCTCTCGGAGTCCGATGTCGGAGCGCCCACGATACAGCCCCGACGGCATCCGACGTCGCACTCCGGATTGCGTCTCCCTCGATGCGTCTCCAACCATAGCCACCCGCGAACTGCGGTGCGGCTCTGCCTCCCAGAAACTTTGCCAACCCCTCTCCGCGCGTTTCACCGTCCGAGCCTTTTCTTCCACGGTGCTTTTCCTCCCAGGGTTCATTCCACTTTGAGCTCCAACTCGCACACCCATCGAATCACCCATCAACCCCCTCGAAGACCACGCCGCCTCTTCCCCCGCTCCCCCCTTCAGCTGCCCGCGAGCCATCGATTCCCATCCAACGAGATTCACCCACTCGAGATGAACCCCACGGCCCCGCCGATCCTTGCAACTGATGTAGCCTTGGCGTCAAGTCCAGTGGCGGCGGATGCCAGGTTCGCATTCTGCAGTGGGGCGCTGCGGCATCGATTCCGCTGTCGCGGACTTCGCTGTTGCTGAAGGGCTGACGGAGATGGCGCTGCCATCGGAGGCAGAGCCCAGAGCAGACGGGCAGGGGGCCGCGGGGAATATGCTGAGCACTGTGGCCGTTTGCGGTGGACGGGGACGATCGGCCTGAGAGGTGGAAAGTGGCCGCTTGAGTCGGATTCTGTTTGCTGGCTTTGCTTTTGTTTTAGCGGCATCTGGCTTGGAAAGGAGACTTTGTGCTGGAACGCCACACTAGCTCCTCTCAGGTGAGCCAGCAACACTGCGCAAGCAACGAGGCCGGAGCACCGCCGCAGCGCCAGCGTCTGGGGCGTAGGGGCACACTATCCAGGCCCCAGAAGATGACAAATACATCGATAAGGCCAAATTCAAACTTCGACAGCTGTACATGTACTCATACAGATGTGGCTGCCGACGCGATGCCTTTACCGGAACCCAGCCCTTCCGCCTGCCGCAGCGCCGGTGTTGCCCAGGAGGGCTGCGTTGGCGGCGGTGCTGGCCCCTTCATCGAGCAGCGACAGTGGCGGTGGACCCAGCATCGGATCCAGCAGCAGCGACAAAGGCGATGGATAGGCCATGGCGCTGGACCCAGCCAGCCCATATTTCAAGGTGCGCATCCTGGCAAGGCCAGGACTGATCGTGTGTGCAGGGCCACTGAATGCCTAAGCGTGTGTGTGCTGCGTTGGAGGGCAACTCAGGTGCGTGTGTTTTGTCTGTGCGTGTGTGCGTGTGCGTGCGTGCGTGCGCATGCAGGTGCAGGTGTGATCGTCAAAGGAGATGGCCGAAGGTCTAATTATCCGTTGTGGTTGCATGTCTAGGCTGTCAAGGCCGATCCAGGACAGGCGCAAGCGTCTTGTCCTCCACCCAACACACCACACAAGGCCCTG
This sequence comes from Ostreobium quekettii, assembly GCA_905146915.1. Taxonomy (NCBI): domain Eukaryota; kingdom Viridiplantae; phylum Chlorophyta; class Ulvophyceae; order Bryopsidales; family Ostreobiaceae; genus Ostreobium; species Ostreobium quekettii. Next base: position 110,240 of record CAJHUC010000824.1, on the reverse strand, counting down.
GGCCTTCCTACGCACGAGGCGTGCAGCCAACCCGCAAGCCAAATAACAGCTGCCATCGACACGGAACCAAAATCGCTGAGCGGGGGAACGACCGAGCACAGCCACGCACTCTAAATGCAAAAGAAGCTTTGTCTACGGCTATACACACGATGGGGGAGCCCATGGCCCTCCGCGCACTACCCATCCCAGCCCGCCAGGCGTAAGGCGTTGGCTGGAACACGAGGACGTGGTCCTTGAACGCAACCAAACACCACCAAAGTGGCAGCCCATTCTGGCCACCATCCGCCACATCGGTCGCCAACGCCAGGAGCCGCTCCCGGTGCACCAGCCCATCCCACCGAAACACGGCGCGTCTCTCGAGCTCACAACCCCAATCGGGGTCCGAATCACTGCCCGACATCCACCGAGTCGATGCTACACGCCCATTCCGAGCGCTCGAAGTCTGTCTCCTGCTCCGAGGCATCGGACTCCGACATCGGACTCGCGTCGGCCGAAGATTCTGTAACCACAGTGTATGCGACGCGCCAAGCATGCCTTGCCGACCCCACCAGGATGGCCATAGGACGGCACCACAATGGGGGTTCACGGCGCGTTGCCCGCCAGTCGGCGCTGCGGTTTCTTAATTGATGCGGAGTGTGGCAAAAATGGGTCCATAGCGAACCGAGGATGGCGGTCGCATCACACTCCGGCCAAATAGCCATGACATAAAGATGGCCTGGCCATGGCACAAAGGCTGCGCCCGCACGCCGCACAAGACGCCACTTGGAAGCAACGCACGCGCGACGGCAGCTATGGGAATCCCGGGTTTGTGGTGTGGGAACGCCATCCCATATGTGTGGGCGCGCCATCCCATATGCGTGGGCGCGCCATGCCATACGCGTGGGAACGCCATCCCATAGGCGTGGGCGCGCCATCCTACAGGCGTGGGCACGGCACGTCCACTGGTGCCCATCACACGACGCCCATTGGGGGACAAAAGGAAAGACGCGAGAAAGCCGCCGTACATGCGTGCAGTACGGGCTGATGCCCGGCTGTCCCTGATTGGCTGATTGGGCCACCTATCCCTCGCGGGGAGACCGCCGTCAGACAGCAAAGCTCTCGTGCGGTGCATGGCGCATTGTACAACGACGGAACGGGTGATTGGAGATGGTTTACGTGGGGCAGCAGGAGCTGCCACGCACTTGGACAGCCGTTTGCTCCCGTTGTTGCCGCAGCCCGCAAAAGGAAGAGGGTCGTTTCGCCTCCTGACTCGCTCGTTTCCTTAGCGAACTCTCGGCTCAAGCGGCCAGTGGCGACTGGCGACTGGCACAGGGCGCCTTGAACGCCGTTCGCTCCACCTCCCCAGGGCGCCAGCCTCGCGCCGCGATTGCCGGACTGGCGTTGCAGATTTCGTTGAAGATGGCGCGAAACTTGAAGGGGAACGTGATGATGAAGATGTCGGAGGAGCTGTACGGATATGTGCTGAAGCACACCAGGGAGCCGGAGGTGAACCACGGGCCCTTTTGCGAGGGCACGCGATGGCGTGGGGTGCGGGGGGGGAGGGTGGAAACAGCAGCCTGCTGTCCTTCATCTGTTTCAGCGGGGGTGGCCCCTGCCTGCGGGCCTTCTGTCCCGATCCACCGGCTTGCTCTGCAAAAGAAAAAGAAAACAATGGTTGCGATGTTGGTGTTTCATGATAGCCAGTTGGATTGCAAAGGGTATGTGCTGGCGAAAGCAGCCGCTAGTCCAAGTCGTCGACGTTGAGTAGCGGCTGCTTTCGCCGGCACATACCATTTGCAATCCATTTGACTGTGTTTACTAATGCGTGAAGACCACCGCCCTAGGGCTCAGACAGGCGACGAAGCACCAATAAAACACTGAAGAGTATTGGTGTTCCAAGCAGTGCTTTCAAAGTTTCACAAACCCTGACCTTCAGCTAGGTGCGGGTTGTATCCGTTTCTGCTGGTATCCAGAATGGGGGTCAATATCATTGTGCTGGTTGAGCATCATTCCAGACGCGGGGTTACAGCTCGCAGATCTCAAGCCGTGCTCACGTCGTTGCGTTTTTTCTCTTCGTTCCATATGTTGGCCCTGTGTTGAGTGATCAGACCACCCCCAACCGTGACAAACAGAGGCAGGTCTTTCTGCCACACCACAGGATGGCAAGACGTTGCAGGCAGAATGATGTCCCCAAAAAGGGTAGCAGGAAATCAGCAGCAGAGATTGTCAGGGTTGGTCCGAGGCGTTGCCAGGTTACATATCAGAACACATCATGCTTGCAGAGCAGAACGGCAAATGCTGTCGAGTTTCATAGATTAGGTTTTGCCTGTGTTACATGGCATAGCAGAATCCACAGTTTGTCCTTTGACAGCTACGAAACTGGCTCTGCCACTGCTCATTTGCGCAACATTGGAGGGACTACAGCAGTTTGCAGCTCCATTTTCCTTCGTTTTCGACCCGTTCCATTGGCCCAAAATTCAATTCAGACAGTGAAACAATTGGACAACGAAACTTGAGCCTGCAAAATGGGTTCTGTTGGCACTTGCGTCATGCTTTGCTAACCATGGATTTCAAGGAGTGGCCCAAGTTCTCTTGGGCAACAAGAGTGTGGCAGACATGGATGTGCACCATGCTAACATGCTCCTGTTGGCCTGGACCTGCGTGACTTGCTGCATTATTGGGTGCACATATGCATGGTACTGTTCATCCTTCAAGGCTTGTTTGCAAGATCAGGCTACTATCTTCTTGCGGGTCATTTGGGATGTTGAGTGGGAAGAGCCAATTTCTGGGACAATCGGAACAAACGCTTATGGAGGAGAACAGCGTCACTTCACAGGTTCCAGGTCTGTGCTTCATCCCTGATAGAACTTGATCCCTGCACAATTGAAAGCCAGAGACATTCACTTGCAGGTAAATGATCACATACATCCACACCCAGCTACATAACTGGCATACCTCAAAGGGACAAGGAGCGCTTGCCTTGCAGCTATTAGGACGGTCTTTTGAACAAAAAGGCGAAATGTCATGCGATGTTCATCTCCTTCCCAAGCCAGGAACTGTAAAATCAGACTCTTTTATGCGTTCAAAAAGACTGCGGATATCTCTGAGTATGACGATCACCTCCAAGACCAGGAAAACAGTCCTTTCTGGATGCCTGTAGGGACAATATTGTGAAACCCTGTATTGACAGCTGTAGCTCAAGCTGAACTTGAGCCGCAGGTACGTGTTCACAAGACATAACCAACAGGTGAAAGTGCAGTGATGCATCGGGCTTTGACAAGTGCGGAGCCAAGTGAGTCCAGCATGGGTTGCAAGGTTTGCAAAGCTGCAGCTATTTTTTGGTGCAGGTCCTTGCTGAGTTGAGGGAAGTCACATCAAAGATGCGTGGCAGCGTCATGCAGATTGCCCCAGACCAAGGACAGCTTATGGGCTTTTTGGCTGGGCTGCTGGGTGTGAAGAAGGCCATCGAGGTTGGAGTGTACACAGGATACTCATCCACAGCAGTTGCAATGGTACGAGTGGGCATATGATATTGCACAGCAGTGCATCGGATCTGCTTGCACTCCTCTGGACGATGCTGGTTGCCTTTGTTGCCAACTATTACATTACATTCCAGATCATAGGTCCAGCACGTCCAACATGCACAAATGGAGTTTTCTCAAGGTGAAATCCTTGGATTTCAGCTTGGCGCTTGTCATTCAAGGAAATAGGGCCTATGGGCCTGTCGTCAAGGCCTATTGGCAAGTGTGCCAACTGCTGATGCCAGATAGAGTAACTGTGAGGACGTGCAGTTACATGGTTGATACGACAGTTGCGTGGGGTTGATGACCAGAAATGGCAGCAGTGCTGCACAGTACGGGGCAATGTGGCAAAGCTCCTTTTCCATCGGTATCCAACATCCACAATCATGGTGACTTGCTGAATGGTGACTTGCTCATCTGCGAATGAAACATCAACAATTGCCAGTTGTGCGCGATGAGGGGAATGTGCAGCACATCGGCACTCTTGTGCTCGTTTGCCACATACAGTTAAGCTGAACTGAATTGCGGACTCCAGCACACACTGAGCCTGAGGCTGTCCCAGCTGATCCAAGCATGTGTTGCAGGCACTCCCACCAGATGGCAAGCTCGTCGCTCTGGATGTTGATGAGACGACGATGCAGGTGGCCCGCAAGTTTTGGGAAAAAGCAGGCGTCAGGGACAAGGTGGGCAGCCCAGCAGCACGATCCTGCAGTTGCTGATTTTGCGAACGTATATTGAGCCACTATCCCTCCACCTGTTACAATATTTTGGGGCGCACTGCCTCCTGATAGTGTCAAAACTGTCCATTGCCTTTGTGGTACAAAGGTGATTCTGGTACTCTGGTACTGGTATTCTGGTACAAAGTTTGGTACCACTGCAGTGTGTGTAATGTTTTCTGTGTCAAGACTTGAAATCCAATCAAAACTCTTAGGCGCAAAGTCAGCTCTCAAACCTTATTTGCATATCCGAACTGCAGTTCAATCACCCTTGCTGTTGACTTGCAACTCACACCGTATTCCAATCGCAACAGGTGGATGAACGCCTGGGAGATGCTGCAGTAAGCCTGAAGGCGATTCTTGAAGCTGAGGGCGGAAATTCTTATGACATGGCATTCATCGGTGCGCCCATTTTCCCCATGATATTGCATTATGCACATCGCCCCTGGCAGCGTATGCTTTCCTGTCATTTGCACTGTTGTGTGCATCGTCTACAAAGTGTGCGACGGAGCCTCGCATCAATTCTTGTGTGGGGAGGGGGGTGCCCAGCGCACAGCGATTGCCGTTCTTCCCAAGGCTGATCTCCAACAGTTCCACCTTGCAGTGGCATTCGCATCTTGGCACTTGGCAAAGGTTTCCTGTGGGCCTGTTTGCTTTGCTTCCAACGTGTTGTGCTTCAGATGCAGTCTGGTAGCCCTGCTTCTGGATGCTTGCCGCTCAGCATCAAGCGAACTGTCAAGCCACAGCAGTTCAAAAAGAGGCAGTTCTGCCAACCACCTAATGGTGCGGAATCCCCAGTTGCCATGTCATGGTTCCAGAGTACTAAAGTCCATTGACTAAACAGGCTTCCTCTTAATTAAGTTGCTCCGCTGTGCTCTTAACTGCCACCGTTCTGTCGCCTTTTCAACATTGGGTGTGGCTTCGCTTGCAGATGCCGACAAGTCGAACTACGACGTGTACTACGAGCTATTGCTGCAGCTGGTGAGGCCCGGCGGCCTCATCCTCATCGACAACGTGCTCTGGGGAGGTAGCGTCGTCAACCCCGCAGTGCGTGCCCCCCGCAATACAAGTCTCTGTTGTGTAGTTACGAGGATAAGAGTCAACGTTCCCCAAATTGTCGTCATTATCCGTTACACGGCTCGTGAAAGTAACAGGGGAGCAGCACTTGCTTGATGGATTTGTAGCATGATGCAATGATTGGGATCCCTTATCTTTGCGAGCTGCAAGTGTCAGTTCCAGTCTAGTTTGGGCTCCGACACTTTGACACCGAAACCGACACCGTTTCCGATTGTTGAAACTATGGCAGTGCGCTGGCGGTGCTACGACTTAATCGCCTAGCTTGAGCGATGCCAGGGCTGTTCATGTCCGGAAAGGCTCTTCTGTGGTACTGTGTCTCCTCCTGCCGAATCATCGAAACAGACAGAAGTGCTGCAAGCGTGCCGACAACCAGCTGTTTCCACCGTTGCTGTGTTTGGGATAGGATGCAGGAAACGAGGGACACCGTCCAAGTTTGCCATTTTATTGTATCGCATTTCATTCATTCGTTTCATCCGTTTGCGTCATGTTTTGGCTTTTCATTCTTACTTCATTTCCTTTCCGCACGCGTATGGAATCATGATGCTTCTGGTACTGGTGCATTGCATGTGCTGATTCGAAAACAGTATCCCGCTTCCATGTTTGTATCTTTTCCATGCGCACGCGAGATCACAATCTCCCTGTACTTGTACATTCAACGCACATAATATGTTGCATTTGGAAAACACACAAGAATGGGTGCACCGCAAAAGAGATGCTGGGACGAGTTTACCGGGCTCTGATGGCAGTGTGCTTTCCGCGTTGAGCAGAGAGACGACGCAGACACGTGCGCCATTCGGGCCTTGAACGACAAGATCTTTGCGGACACGCGTGTGGCAACGGCCACCATAACCATTGGCGATGGCCTCACCGTGTGTCGAAAGCTTTGATGACCCTCGCCCGACCTCGCCATGTCGACGTCAGCCGAGCAAGACCCCAGTCAAAAAATCATGAACACTTCTCAGCTAGGGCACAATAGGAAGCTGGTGGCTACCTCCTTGCCTTGTTGTGCAAAAGTGCATGGTGCTTGGTGTCGCGTGACGTGATCATTGCCAGGGGCCTGTGGACTGGGATTGATGTGGGACAATCATCGCCTCCAATGGGATTGTGAAGACGGATAGATGGTCGAAGTGTTTTGCTGGTGAGCACGCAGAAAAGGATGTGGAAGGCGCGGGACGTTCTGTGCTCCACGTCACGTTGAAGAAACGGTCTGGAGAGGTGTGGAAGTGCAGGAGAGATGTTGGAGATGCTTTAAACATGATCAAGGCTTTGAGGTGTAGGTGCTGACGTGACGAGTGTGGAATGGTTTGCAAGAAACTGGAAGTTTGGGTAAAATTGAGGGGTGGAGTGGGGCGGGGGTGGGGATGGGGGTGCTGTGTAATTGGGTCTGGGAATAAACAGCGAAGGCGATTGTATGTGCTGCCACTGTGTAGTGAACAGGTATGCAGTGGACATGGCAACCAAGATGAATGAGCTGTTTGCGTTTAACGCAGCCAATCTTTGCAAATCTACAACCGTTTCCTCTGCAGTCGGGGCCCTGTCGTTGACTGCATCTGATGTGATGCGTTCAATGTGCCTTTGCTGGCATGCAAGCAAAAACTTCAAATGCCAGTTGCACAAGCCGTGGACCTTTCGCCATAACGATCTATGTTTAGGCGCCTGCGAAGTCGTTCAACTGTACAGGAAAATGAGCCAAACTCCCAAGGAATCAATACACTAACCGTGCGTTCAGAGTGAGAGGCCAGGGTCGTCTTCGCCACCCGCTTCGGCTTTCATCACAAAGCAAAGCAAAGAGCGCCTGCCGCTGCCCAACGATCCAACACTCACGTTTAGTCGTATCCAAATGTCACCATACATCGCGGTGGCAAGGGCGCAGGACGTGCTGACAGCGGTTCCCGGATCGCTCCAGGCTGATTAAATTGTGCTGGAAGCAATGCCTCGGCTTGAAATATAATCCACTCACCGCTCCTCTAGGCCTTAGGGCCTCAGGTGACTGTACGCATAGCTTGTGGTGTAAATGGAGGTGGGCGATCGGTTTCAAGCTGCTGTCTTTTCCTGTTCATGAGAGCATGACAACAAATGATAGTTGACCGGCTGGAATTTGAGGGACAACTGGTCACTTGCCCCACAGCTGACTTCGATTATTGTGGTATGATCAGAGGAGACATCGCTTCACCATTTTCGGTAATTGCCCAATTGATATGATACTAGCGCTGCGGCAAACTGGCAGGAGCTGAAACTGAACTGTTGGCTGATGTGATATAGTTTGGGCATCTAGGACTATGGGTAGCCTAGTTTGCAAAATCTTTGCGTGGAAAATCCCTCATGGGCGTAACGCAGTGACTTGCCATTTTTGACCAAAGCTATCAAATGATTCTTCAGCCCGCTGAAAATGGAAAAAATGCAAAAGCGTGTGGGTGCCGTGCAGGAAATGCTTTCAAACACTTTTCCGCGATACCTTCAGTATCGAAACTCCTTTGCCGCATGCTTGGCTCCGGCCACAGTTCGAGGCCCCAATATGCGACTGCCGTTAGTCCAAACGCCGCGTTCTCTGTCCGAATGCCCTATCATCAGCTCTGTGCGGATATTGTGCAGTTTCTTTTCATCATCCTCCACCCACCCCACCCCATCCCACACACACACCCCACCCCGTTTCCGTCCGCTCACATTGACCACAAAGCGCCATCATAACACAACACGTAAGAAGACCTTGGTTTGGTTGATAAAAGCTGTTGTTCTTCCAACAGGATAACATACCATCCCAAGTCTACAAAAAAGTCGATCGTTTGCTTCCCCAACTGTTTCATCATCCTCCACCCTCCCCACCCCACCCCACCCCACCCCACCCGCACACCCCACCCACACACCCCACCCCGTTTCCGTCCGCTCACATTGACTGACAAAGCGCCATCCTAGCACAACACGTAAGAAAACCTTGGTTTGGTTGATAAAAGCTGTTGTTCTTCCAACAGGACAACATACCATCCGAAGTCTACAAAAAGTTCGATCGTTTGCTTCCCAAACTGTTTCACGAAATCAGCAGAGTGCTTGTCAAACTTCAGCGTGCAGTCAAGGCATGTGACGCTATTAGCGGGTTGGTACGGCCTTGAGGCGTATTGCCACCTGCGACAACCGTTGGATCTGTATGGGTCGCGTCGGGTCGAATGGTGCCAAAAGGATCAGACGACGCTATTCCGTGCCTCGCCAGGTGGTTTGCAAACTACCCACCTATTGGTAGGGCAACCTACTAGTAGGCGAGTACCCTTTAGTACCAATGGGTTGGGCAATGGGACATCCCATTTGGAGATACCCAGATCGATCCCCTATTCCGACATCTGCACCGTCCACACCAAAACAGGCCGGCTCTCGCGATCTGTCGCCCCATGCGACTGTTTCTACATGTTGGCGCACCCAGGGCCAGCGCACAAATGTCCGATACCCCTCATTTCTGGACATGAAGTCATGAAGGTCATGAAGGCCAGTTTTGGGTTTAGGGCGTGTAGATTTTAGGGTTTTAGGTCCCTAGTACCCTTCATGACCCCTTCACGGCCTTCACATCCCGCTCTTGTCGTATCATCGGCGTCCCTGATTGCCTGCATCAGCAGGTTCTGCCACGCAAGGTGACAAGAACGCCGGGGGCCAAGGGGCGCCGTTGTGTCGTCCAACCATTGCATAAGGGTGGGCCGAAACGAGCCTGCCGCGGTGGCGCACTTGGCAGCCTCGCTGCGCGCGCGCACTGCACACGCCCGGTCGCCCGCAAGTTGCATAATACGAAGAAGTGCGCCTGGAGCGTCGTCAGCTCCCCGTGAACTCCAGGGCGGAATCCACGGCGATCTTGCCGATGTCGCATCAAACAACAGGCCATTACGCGACGCGCGGAAGCCACTCCGGGCACCCCGTCCCCCTGGGGACCTCGTTGCCGTCCGAACGCGCTCCGCTTATGTTGCACTTGTCTTGATGCGTCATGATGGCTCGGGTGGTTGGGGCGACTGTACGTGGGACCAACGCAGGCGCCGCGCACTTGACAGCTACGCGCTCACGTTGTGGACGCGGCCAAGAGCGGCCCCACAAGAAGGGGGGCCGCCCCGCCCCCCCACCCGCGGACAACCTCGCTGTGCCTTTCTTCGCGAACGCCAATCGGCGGTCAGTCTACCGCCGACAAAACCCAGGGGTGCCCAAGGGGTCGCAGTGACTTCCTGCAGCAGAAATCCTGCGCCTGGCCTTGTTGATCGCTTGGTTTTGGCGCAGCGGCGCGGATTTTTGCAAGATGATGCGGCTTTTGAGGATGGCGGGGTTCTTCAGGACGGCGCAGCTGAGGATGACGGAGGAGCTGTACGGATACGTGCTGAAGCACACGAGGGAGCCGCCGGTAAAGCGTGGGGTGGGGTGGGGGGTAGGGGGGACGGGGCGAGCATGCGCAAAAGCTTGCACGGGGTAGATGGCAAGCTCGGATGGGAATCTCCTTCCGCTTGGCAGGCGGCCTTTGATTTTTTGAGGCTTGGTTTTGCACGCACGATCAGGTTGAAGGCCGCGGGCCGACACAGCCGGGGCCACAAAACCGCGCTGTCGACTCAACAAGATTCTCGTTTGCGCCGATCGCGGTCGTTTGCGCTGTGCGCCGCGTGGCGAGGGCGGGGTGGGCTCCGCCATGGGCGCCCCGCGAAAAGGCGCCCCGTGTTGCTTTAGCCGCGGGGTCGCCCGCCCGTCCTCAAAATGCATTGCATCATCTCCTTTCTTCTTCTTGTTGAAACTCAATTTGTTCCATCGCGACGTCTCGCCGCGCGACAGGCGGTTCGCTGTGGAGAAGGCGCGGTCGTTGGGGTTGTAGTGCCCGAGGTCTTCTGGGCTGCCTCAAAACCACGATGCCTCCTTGGTTGTTCGATCCGCAGGCCCCCGCTTGCGCCCGGGTTTTCTTTCGTGTGGGATGACATAGACGGCCGCCAGGCGATGCTAGAAAGCGAAAACAGAACCTTTGATGCACTGCGACGGTTGCGATGAACGCCGCGCGGTTTCGCGGCGGCTCACAAACTGGGTGACCGGTGTCTTTGAGGCTGGGCACTCGATTGGGTGACCGATGTTTCTCGTCATTCGTTCAACCAGAAAAGTAGCAACAACATCATCCCGCAGTGGCGGGCTCGCAAGGGAGTCTGTCGCCGTCTTGCAGTCTCCCCATTGTCGTTCAAACGCCGCGCTCAGTCGCCTCAGACCTGCCTGCCTCTGATCAGAGAAGCGCCGAGACTGACCGGCTGTACCCCAGCCAAAGGATGTTTGCAACTGCGGGAGCGGGTTGCTGCCCTCGCTGCCGCCTGGCCCTTGGCTTGCGGCCCTTCGCGCCCCTTCAAAGGGGGTCGAGGCACAGGAACTGCAGTCAGGCCCAACTTCTGCTCTCGAGTGCCACCGAGGTCCCGCCGGGTGTTTGATAAAATCTGTCGCCGCTGACGCCATCGGAAACACTGCCCTTGCACCTGTTCAGTCGATGCGACACCATCAAACACTGAACATCTATGTTCCCCGTACTGTAGCTTGCATAAAACCGTCAAAAAGTCCACAGTCCAATCCCTTTACATCAAGTCCATTACGGGACTGAATTTGATAATGACGCAGTGATGGCGTTCATTGGATCCACCTTTGCACAGTCGTCTGCAAGCAGGAGATATCCTCCTGCAGGCCTCAAAACAAGTGCAAGCCTTCGTGCTGGCGCTCTTCGTTTCAAGCCCCGGTGCGTTTTTGCTGTTCCAAGTGTTGATATCGTGCCTGACCATCTGGTCCTGAACCGACCCAGCCACAACAGAATAGACATCGCCTGACAGGTCCAAGGGGCGGCGATTTGTCCAATTAAATTCCGCCATTGAGGACATGTGATGGGTTGGGACGTTCGCACACCTGGAGTTGTTTATGGCACAGGTCCTGGCAGAGCTGCGGGAGGTGACATCGAAGATGCCTTGGGGCATAATGCAGATTTCGCCGGACCAAGGGCAGCTGATGGGCCTTTTGACTCAGGTGTTGGGAGCCAAGAAAGCCATCGAGGTTGGAGTGTTCACGGGATATTCATCCACGGCCGTGGCAATGGTACGAGAAATGACATCTCTGGTCAGATATCTCCAGCCATATATCCAGACCAGATGGAGGGACATCCACACAGTAGGACTCTCCCTGGGGTGTGCCTGCTTGAACGTGACTTAAAACTGCCCTTTCCAGGTTCCAGGAGCGATTCCAGGTTTGGCGTAACAAGCTGCCAGTGGATACCGCAGGCAGCCAGTGTGACGTTGATCACACCTGTGTGCATGATAGGAATTCGAAGAGCGCTTCATATACGCATATGGAGCGCATCTGACTGTAAAAGTACTGCGGTTGTTTCTCTGTCCGCTTTGCAGCTCTGCTGGGCAACCGAGGCAAGGGTGGAACGAGAGAAAGCATGAAAGAAAGCAGCAAACATACGCTACGGAGGTTGGCTGTAGCGCTACACCCAGTCTGAAGCAGCAGAAGAGTCTGGGCGTGATGAGGGCAACCTGGATCACACCGACGCTCTTGTGCTCATTTGCCGTCGGACCTCCATTAGAAAATAAATGAAAACGCCAATTGAGTTCAATTGTTCAGGCTGAGCCATGCCCCCGCAGGCGCTTCCACAAGATGGCAAGCTTGTCGCTCTGGATATCGACGAGAAAACCATGCAGGTGGCCCGTACCTTCTGGGAGAAAGCAGGCGTCAGGGGGAAGGTGGGCAGCCCGGCAACGCAAAGTTTCAGTGACTGCACGCACTAATTTGGTACCTTGGTGATGCCAGAGGACGCTAAATTACTTTCCACATGTCCCTCTGGCGATGTCACCTAATCAGGCAATCCAGAGCAGAGCTCTGGCTGGTAGTGCCCATGCTGTCCTCGTCTTGCGCACCTGCAGTGTGTGAGCATTTCCGAGTGAGCATTTGAAGGTCACGACATGACATAGTCAGCGCTGCCAAATGAAAAACTGCTGTTTGCCTTGTGACTTCATTCAAAATCAGCATCCAAATTGCTCTTTTGGCATATTAATTGTGGTGTATGCCGTTTACATATGGAAGCGCCAATTCAGTGCCATTTATTTGCCGCTGATATTGGTATGTGAACAATGGATGACCATTGCAGGTGGATGACCGCTTGGGAGATGCAAGAGCCAGCCTCAAGTCGATCCTTGAAACAGAGGGTGAAAATTCATATGACATGGCGTTCATCGGTATGCCCATGTTCCCATGAACACACGAAGTACTGGCACAGTGCACAGTATCCCCCCGAATGCATGCTTCTTTGCCATTCACTCATCTCCTTGCTTCGTGTTGTCTTTGTTCCATTCGCCTGCTTTGTCATCTTCTGCACAACTGGTGGAATCAATCTGACCATAATTCTTGTTTGCGAGGGATAGTCGTTGTGTGGTGGGCGTTGCCCAACAGCGCCAACAAATGTTATGACCTGGCATTTTTCTTTTCGAAATGCACATTTGGCCTTGGTTGTCCTGCAGATGCCGACAAGGACAATTACGACGCTTACTACGAGCTGGTGCTGCAGCTGGTCAGGCCAGGTGGCCTCATCCTCATCGACAACGTCCTCATGATGGGCGGAGTCGCCAACCCGTCGGTGCGTCCCTGCTCATAATAGAAATATCATGTTGTGCATTTCCGAAGGATGAAAGCAACAAACGTTCCAAATTGCCATCATTCACCCTACAATATGTGTGCATTTGGTGAGGCAAGAGTGGGAGCAGCGCATCATGTATCATGAGACAATGAATGCTGTTCAGCATAGGCGTGGTTTTCCCATTCCATCGCATTCGCCAAGAAAACAGTCAAACTGGTACAAGCGGATGCTGCCAGTTCACATCTACGATTAGATTGCGGCCGGTCGCAGTGTCTGGTCGGATGCAACCGTGGCTGGATATCATTTGGGTCATCTTTAGGAAATTGAGTGGTTCGAACTCCATTTTTATCGTGAATATTTTGAGCGAATCTCGCGGATGAAAGGCGGCGCCAAAGGACAGGCTGTTGGCACAATGGCACTGCTTCAGGCCGTTTTCTTTAAGTGAAAGAGAAGAGTGGAAGAGTCAATGTGGATGTGGACAGCGCATGGAATACTTTAACACAGGTGATAAAATTGACGCACAACGATAGGTTTTCCTTTATCAGCAGCGATTGCAATCATTACAGAATTTCGGTTCCAAACTAGTCACGAATTGACATCTGCACCTCAAGATAACCTTCAATAATGTTAGTGAATATTGTTGAATTAATTATTGGATTCTTATAAGAGTCCAAGATCTTTTGAAGGGGATCAACTAAAGACATTCCGTGAGGCTAAGAAACACCCAACACATGCACATTGTATGTTGCTGTATGCAAAAAACTCGTGCCAGTGACGGTGAACTTAAGCTACCCAAGCCCCTGGAATTTCGGCGCCCATTTGCTGGAGCAGACTCTGGATGCACAGCCAAATCTGGCATCTATCTTGTTGCCGTCCCGTGTGGAACAGCGTAAGCACATGAAATTACAGTATCCCTGTGCTGGCGCACTGCCATCGGCTGGGAAAAAAAGGGCCAAACAACACGTGTTGATATGTGTACAAAGTTTACGGGTTTGTGTTATTTTTTTGTTATTAGCGTGCAGAACTTCGATGAAATGTGTTTTGTGTGTGTTCGCAAAAGTGCTATTTGGTCCCTTTTTTTCCTAGCGATCATGATGCAAATCCAAAGTGCATGCATTGGAGAACATGCCGCATTGCATCAATGGGAGACGAGGGCGGGGTGTCCCGCCTTCTGACAGAGGTCTGCTTTCTGTTGTGCTCAGAATAACAGCATCTACGTACGTGCTGTCAAGGAGCTGAACGACAAGATCTTCGCTGATGCGCGTGTGTCAACAGCCACCTTGACTGTTGGAGACGGCCTCACCATATGCCGAAAGGTTTGATGGCGCTCGCCCGACTTCAAATTGTTCATCCCATACCATTAAGACTCTGGCTACATGATTGGCGTCGTTTGTAGCCACGGCTGCCCTAGGCCTGCGAAGTTGTGATGAAGCAGAGGAATCACGGCCTCCAATTCAAAGATAGCTAGATCCTCCAGGTTCTGTGGTGGGTTTAGAACGTGAAATATAGGAAGGCGTGGGGCATTTGCGGATCCAGTTTTCAAATTGAAGAGACACATACAGAGGAGCTGCAGCGCTGAAGCATCATACGCGCATTCAACATGAAATTTATTTTTGAGATTTGGCTGTTGTTCAATGAATCTGCGCTTGAAGTGGCCCGGGCTCTCACAGCGGCATCTAACGAAGACTTTGAAGCGGACGCCAGTGACAACATTGGAGAAAATGATCAGACGACGTTGGAAGCTTCAGAAAGCAGCAAAGGGCATGAAGATTCGCTATCATACAGTTCAGAGGAATGCGGATTAATGTTCATCCTTGTGTTTGATCAGAAGTACTTTTAGAAACTCAAGCGATCCAAGTGATCGAAGAGGGATTCGAGTATGATGGACAATGCTGGAAAGAAAAGGGAGAACATTTTACTTGGAATAGGAGGGATGTAAGATGTTATACCATGCTGAGAGTCTTGCTTCCTGCGCCTTGTGCTCCCTATATCAGCTGCCTATGGTTTGAAATCACTGTGTGGATTCAAACCCGAGGACCCAACCCAGCGTCGGTTTTCTTCTGCAACTCGTAGACTCAAAGCATTGTAATATCAAGCAAAGTTCGAGTTGTCGGCAGCCTCGCCGAAGCAAAGCGAGGCAAGGAGCTGGCAATGAACCTTCGTTATGAAAGCTCCAACATATGTCAATTATATCTCCAGCAATGGCAACCTGGCCCGGTTCTCCATGAATGGCTCGAGGATCAGTAGTTTTAATTATCAACAATATTGATCAATTTTTGGAAATGCTCCTGTATTGGTGTATTCGTTGAAATCACCCGAAGCCGTTCCTGTCAACCTGGGATCATCATCATCATGATTTTTTACAGAACAAGGCAATGAGGTAGCCGAGGCAACCTGGGATCACCCACGTCCTTATTGGCAGCATTGCCTTGGATTGGTGGCCTATTTCTGAGGCCTGGCTAATACATTATTAACAGATTGATTGGCTTTTTGCAAATTAGCAGATTTTTGTAAGGATCGGTTCAAAGATTAGTCAACCGGTGATGCCAGGCTGCAGGGCAGCCGTGGAAGCTTCCAATTGAGACATTTGGGCTTCTACCTCACTCCAATGCTCAAGAAGACTAACAACATGCTAGCGGCGGCTTGAGATTCAGTACATAGCGGCAGTGTGTTCGCCATGTGCTGATTCCAAAGGGCGACTTTGGCGAGGCGAATGATGTGGCGTTCTTCTAACTACCCCGCCGAAACTAGGCACTCTGGGATTGTAATTCCATTGTGGTCCTTATTACGATGGTCAACAGTACTTGCATGTCCTTTACCCGTACAGCCACATGGGAACCCAATACGCAGCGGGGAGGCAACATGGATGCGTAGAAGATGAGCAGTTGATGAGTTGTTACGGCCTTGAGGAAGAGCCGTGCCGTTGCCGTGCCAATCGTGGAAGATGTGCCGGACACAGTACTTTGATGAGTAGACATGGGACGCCGTGGCCTTCAGGATGAGCCGCGCCAACATTGAGACGTTGATGAGAAGATGGTGAGCCTGTCGAAGAATCTACATGGGGCTGCGTTGCGCCCATACTGTTTTTGGAAGATGTGCAGGAAGATTGGAAGACATGCCGTGCCCTTTCGATCATGTGCCAGAAGATTGATCAGTGGACGAGTCATTCCGAGCATCAACGATGATGATTGATGAGTGACGTGCCCTGTGATGGGCTGGCCATGTTGCGATGACCTGTGGCGGGGCGCTGTCTGGGGCTTGAGCTCGGGTCCATGATAGACCGATTCCCGAGTACTTTAGGCGGCCAGAGTACAACATGTGCTGCACCCGACCGGTTTCCATGTACATTAGGTGGTTCCAGTACGTGGTACGGGTGCCGCCTGGAGCTGAATTAATACGGATGAATAGGCTTTACTTTAGATGATGCGCATATGTTCCGGACGTTGAGAGATGGCGGCAGTACGTTTGGCGTCGCTGGTTAGCGCAGGCCAGTATGTCAATGGGCGGAACTCGTACTTTGACGCCCGCGTGCCGCACCCAAAGCCTGAACGGGGTCAGAACCCAAGGCAACGCACATTAGTACATGAGCAGGAGCGTTTCGTACGTTTAGACTTAGGGAACAATGTATGGCGGTGCTGTGCAAGGTTTTGATGTGCCCTTTTTGGGCATGAGTCAGATACCGTGTTGGTGCTGCACCCAGTGGCTGGACTATTTACATATGCACGGTTTCTATTGTAACAACATCACGCTAGACTTGGGCCACCCTTGGCATTTCTCTGTGCACACGTGGGGACCGCGACCGGTGCTTTTGTTAGGGAAGACGCTATGTCGATTTTGGTACTCTTAGCGTCAACTTGACAAGCTCAGAACAACTCCCCCCCTGCCTGCTGTAGCCACAAGACGCCTGGCCCTAGTGTGCCCTTGGTGCATATATGGCAGCTATGCCCTGCCCCAGGGCGCGCCTTCAAGGGCATCAACCATGTCGCATATCTGGCAGCTCAGGCATCATATGGCAGCTGGCGATTCTGGCGCCAATTGTGGCGTGGCGAGTGGCGGCAGCTTCGCGGCGGTGCCCCTTTGCCATGCCGCAGCGCTTGTGGGTCGAATGGCATCAACAGCGCATCTTCGACTTCCCTAGCGTCGGGTCTGGTGGCCCCTGGCGCCTATTGTGGCGCCTCGTTGTGTTTGGCATCCTTTGTGGTGCCTTGTTGCAAAGAAATCTCCAGTGAAGCTCCAGGGACTTGAGAGGATGCGTGCGGATATCGGCGCTCTTTGGCTCCCAACGGCCTCCTGTGGATCCCCGTGGCTCAAAGTGGCTTCCAACGGCTCCCAATAGGGGTTGGGTGTCCAGTGTCGCTCGTTGGACCAACCTGGCGGATCCTAGATGGGTCCACGGCCCCCTGTGGATGCCTGTGGGTCAAAGTGGGTTTCAGTGCCTCCTAAATTACCCACCTTGCCTTTTTTCTGCTCCGATCACATGGGAGGCAGGATTCCCGTATTGATAATTAGGTTTAGCTCAGCAGAGTCCCACAAGGGCTAGCAAAGTCTGTGGGGTGTTGTGTAATTGTCTCCTACTTTTGGGGGCCTTGAGCAAATGTGGCATTAGATTTGTTGCTCTGAACATTCTTGCCTGGTCATACGGCCCTCTGTTGCATGTTTTTCGCACTTTGTGGTGTTTTTTATGTGTGATTTTTCCTGCAATGGAGGGTTTACATTATTTTTTATTGCATGAAAAAGGGCCTCACACTCTTTTCCTTTGGACAAGGGTGCCAATTGTATGACTTGTTTTCTTTGAACTGTAGCAAATCTCCACTTCCCCCCATCAGCCCTTATGTCGAAGCAAGGATGACTCAGCAACATTACAGTACACTAGGAAAAAACAGGCCAGATGACACAGTCCTGACACGGTTTGCTCAATATCCAACTGTGTACTTTTGGGACCACATTTGCCGAAAGTACACAGTTGGATTTTGAGCAAACCGTGTCAGGACTGTGTCATCTGCCCTGTTTTTTACTAGTGGTAGGGGTACAACAGGGGTAAATATATAGCGCCCCCCCGTGACATGGCCAAAAATGGGGCGCTATTGGGGGCCGGGGGCGCAAAAAATGAATAATGCATTTAATTGTAGTTTTACAAAACAACACTCCCCATCATAAGAAGACACAGAATATACCCATTAGCCGGGTTATGGCCTGTTGCGATGCCAAATTGACCCATCACACGCGTGTACCATGTGCCATCGATGGCACAACACGTAACACGATATCGTGTTACAGTAGTGGAACACCGTCTTTGGGGCTTGCATTGATGTTACACGGTGCCCGTCAACTATATATAGTTGAGGCGCAACGACCACCATCCAAGCAAATTGTGGGCCACCGCCCACGCCCCCACCGTGAGGTGGCGCCGCAAAACACCGCCCTTGCGCACCTTACACCACCCACACACGCTGGCTAAGACGATCCTGCGCAGTGCCGCCAGTGCCCATTCCATGGCCAGCGCCGGTCAGCGGCCCAGCGCAAGACGTGCCGTCCGCCGACATGCCAAGTTCGCGGAAACGGTTGGCCGCCGCGGCGTCCGTTCACCGGACACCTCTCTTGGGTGTTTACAATAGTAGTTTGAGGTCCCACTGCGCAGCAAAGCTGCACAAAGTACTACAGAAATGGGGACAAGCAAAAAGAGGACGCTACTGGGGGCCGTGGGCGCTACTGGGGAGCGCCATATCGGGACCCCTACTGGAAACAATTTCCAGGTATTTTGAAAGAATAAAACAATCAAAGTTGTGCTGATTTTAGAGGATTCATTCTAAGGATTTCTTTCTAGATCAAATAATTGCAGGACCTTTAGGAACATGTCATGGGATCTTTGCCACTTATCAGTGGCGTTTTTGGGTACCTTCCCTCTTATGTCGATTTGCGGCAATCACAAAATCTCTTAGCGTCACAAGTCCCCCCCACCCACCCACCCCCCACACCACCCCCACCCCACCCCCACCCCCACCCCCCACCACCCCACCCACCCCACACACACAGCGTCAATTTGATGCTAAGCGTACCAAAATCGACATAGTGTCTTCCCTTATATGCCGCCCTGACGGTCACACGTCGACGGTGCACATTCATCACCGAGTTCAGCTCGATCGGGCGAGCGTCCATTTCTGTGCGCGGCTGGCCCATTCCCAAAAGAATCGCCATTTGGACCCATTTCTGCTGCGGCACGAGGCTCGGCGCCACGCATGTCGCTTGTGTAGCGCTCACGTTTTTGCCCAGCGCCAGCGGTCCGCGCGTCACATCTAATCGCCGCAGTGTGAGCCCATGGGCCAGACACGTCATGCGCAGCGCTGTACAAGATACGCAGTACACCAGGGGGGCATCCACGGACGGGAGGGGGGGGGGAAGCAGGGTGCTTGTTGCCGATTTTGACGATTGCCAGTTCCGCCAGGACGCCAGGGGCCCAATAGGAAACGAAGCCGTGGGAGGCAGCCGCAGCTGGCTGGCGGGGGCTGGGCACAAGCGCCGCACAGGCCCTTTGCGCAATGTCGACTCCGCATCCGGTAAGGGCCACGACAGAGTGCAAAAAGAATTCTTTTCAGGCCCATTACAGCGCGTCTAGCTGCTACTCCTCGGACACCCGAAGGCTGCATGTACTGTCCTTATGTACAGGGAGCTATATCTACCTTGCTTCATATACGATACCGAGATTCCTATGTACAAGTCTCGGTGTCGCAGTGCGTGATTTCATTCACATGTGTTGCGTTGCCGTTTTGGCAGGCGTTACACGGCTCACTCGTCGTTATCGCAGGTACAGTTTGGTGAGCTCTGGGAAGTACACAGCTCACTGGAGCGGCGACAATTCGTCAACCAGGGATGGCTTGCTATGGTCCATCGGCTCCGTCCTCAACTCGAATTTGTTCGGCATGCCGCTGGTGGGCGCAGACATTTGCGGATTCAATGGACAGACGACTGAGCGGTCTGACTGATCTCCTCATGAGGAGCTGTGCGCGAGGTAGCGGACCTGTTGTCACGGCATTTCATATGCACATACACTTGGTACAAAGTGATAGATTTGAGCTGGGGATGCCACACGAACTCAGGGCCACTGCCAATATTGGAGGATTGTCGCCTTTGGACATGCGAAATGAGAGGATTTTTGCACCGCCAGCTCCAAACTGAATATGCGCCCCATTTAATGTTATTCGATGTGTGATTCATACATCGGTGTGTGAAGGGGTCTCACTGGTCCTCCACGCGATGATCCCATCGCCTTGATACTGCACTGCAAAATACAGAGACTGTATTGTTATTCACAATTCAGAAATTCAAAGTTCCCAACGACAGTGCATTCATCCGCGCCGCACGTTCGTCTGGCCCCCAGGTGGATATCCCCAGGAGCGTTCTGCCCCTTCAGCCGCGCCCACTCCAGCCAATATCCTAAGGAGCTGCACCTCTGGGATGGCGTGCACTGGGAGAAAACGGCATGCTGGCGATGCCAGCTGCGATGCAGTTTTGACACAAAATGATGCCGTCACAGTGATTGCGATGGCACAAAAGCGGCTGCGATGGCATCAAATTGTGTCAAATGGCATCGCAATTGGCGTCACAAACAGGCTGTTTTCTACTGGTGGTGGCGGCCGCCGCCAGCAAGGCCCTAAAATGCGCGTGCGCCTCACGCCCTACCTCTACACGGCCTTCAGGAGGGCGGCCTCTGAAGTGGGCACAGTGGCCTCGCGGCTGTGGTGCGATTTCCCGGAGGACGCCAACACGCACAACAAGAGCAGGCAGTTCCTGCTGGGCAGCGGCCTGCTGGTCAGCCCGGGTCTGGAGGAGTGTTCGGACCACGCAAAGGCCTACATACCAGAGGGGACGTGGTATAACATACGGGACTATTCGGTGGTCCAAGGTGGGGAGGTCGGTCTGGTGGAAGGAGCCTTGGAGAGCCGTTGAAAAAGAGTGCGGCGGTGTGTCACGTTTTGAAATGCGCCGATGCATATGCCTTTAATGTGGGGGCAAGTTTCAACCGCATCTGCGTTCCAATTTGCGTCCATTCAACGTGCACGATTTAATTCAACTTTCACGGCAGCACCATTTCTTGTGTGCTGGAGCGAATGCCTGTAACGGACGCCATGCAGTCCTGTTGCTCAATCATGCTGTGAATTGGAACTGCCTATTCCAAAATTGCGATAGATATCGTCGATTCCACCATCTCCACCACCCGCAATACAGTGTCCACCTCGCTCTCGGCAAGGGTAACGAACGTATGGAACAAAATTCGTTTTCAACACATTCCAGTGCGTCTGAACGCCACTCGCGGACTCCCCAAGTCTCAATGTACTGTCCTTATGTACACAGGGCTGTATTTACGTTGCATTTACGTATTTTTATGCGTTTGTTTGCGCAGAGACGTAAAATACTGTTTTACGCATAAAAACGTGAATACGGTCAGTTTTAAAGGCGTAAAAACCAAGCCTGGAATGTAGTATTTAGATGTACCTCAACCATAGCATTTTTATTAGGATTTTCAAATGAGCTAAGCACCAACGCAAAAGTTCAATTCGGGGCCAGCTTGCGTTATCTTGTCTATATTTTGGGCCACATGCCGCCCAGCACGGTATTCTACAGTTGCATTTTATCGTGCGCGCTTGGTTATTGGAACACATTGTGCCATCCATCCTCAGTTTCAGCTGCATTTTCCACTTTTTGCAGCATTGTGACACCCACTCCCTCTCATGGCGTTGCCAGGGCCCCAGGGGCCAATTGACGTAATCGGGACGCAATCGTTGGAACCGGTGGGGACTAGTGCGGTACGCGTGGGGGGCACTGACTTATGCGCCAGTCTGCATTCTCGGACGTGCCCAATGATCGAGGGGCTGCAGTCCGCCACTCGGGAGACGCGGACCGGCGGTTCGTAGCCTGAGGGGCAGCGAGAGGCCGTGGGCGGGGGATCTGAGAGGATGGGCGAGGCGCTGGCGATCAGGCCGTTCAGCTGCCTGTGGTTTGAGGACGTCGAAGCAGAGGGCCACTTTTGCAAGCAGTACACCGCGAGGCGGTTCAGGTCTCTGGACCGCCCGTTCCAGAGGATCGACCTGGTGATCGGCTTGGCGTTCGTCGCGGGTGTGCTGAGGGTGCACGGGGCATCCTGGAGCGGCGGCTGGGCATTGTTCTTCCTTGCGCTCAACGCGGCCGTAGACTGGCTATGGTACATTTGGAAAGTGGACTCCAGGCCGGAGTTGCGAGCGCGGATGGCGCTCATGAAGCGCATGGCGGTCAATGTGCCCGTGGCGCTGCTGTCTACGCTGTGGTTTAAGGGGACCGTGGCGTCACCGAGATCGCTGGTCCGCTTCATGATTTTGACCACTGGGGTGCTCGGCCTGGCGTTTCCGACATTCGCGATACCGATGATGACCGCGAACCACCTGATGATCCAGGTGCCAACCGTGGCCTTCATGGCGCTATATGCGCCGCAGCGGGCGTGCTCTGAAGCCAGCGTGCCCCCCTCCAGCGCGCCGTACATTGTGGCCGCATGGCGGTGGCTGAATGCCATGTGCACAGGCGCGCTGAAAAACGTGCCGACGCCCGGCGTGCGCCAAAGCTGCCGGGACGTGGTGGTCATGTCGACGGTGGTGCTGGGGCTCTGCTTGCCTTCGTACGTCCTGTGGGCCTCGGAGTACAGGGCGCGAGTGGCGTTCAGCGGGGGCGTGCTGCCTCAGCTGACGTGGTGGATGGTGCTGGCGCACGGTTTGCTGTTTGTGACGGCAGTGTCTTGGCTGTGGGCGGTGCACATTGGCGCCTGGCAGTGACTCGAGGAGCAGGGCTGGATGGGTTGTACAGTTGTGCAACTCGTGTGCTGTGAGGGTCTGAACGAATGTTAGGATGTTCTCTTGCTTTCTCTTTCTTTTGTGATTCCAAAATGTTGCATGACAATGTACTGTCCAGCAGCCTTCCCCATCCTATTACAAGACAAGCAGGCCTTGTGCCACTTAGCAAGAGAGTTCAAGGCGATGTAAAGCCCCCAAAGTTCGAATCCAAGAGAATGCTCGGTCCCAGAAGAGATGAGCTGGCACTCCGGGGGAACCCTGGTAGATTGACAATCAAAGTAAGTCGAATTGGTCCCTGCTGTTCTCTGGGTTGTCTTGGATGTTTTCTGTGTCTTGTTGTGCACTTCTCAAACGTGGGGTGGGGGTGATCTTGTCAGTCATTCGTTCAATTGCATTTTTACATATTTTATGGACATGCTTTTGTCCCCCTTCTACCCTCTATACAGGTTAAGTGTAAGGATTGTACTCTGATGATCCTGTTATCAAAAACGCAGAAATTGTGAATAGCACTGTCTTGTGTTCTGTAACTGGGCAACGCTTTGCTTGACAACCAAACGACTAAGGGAACAGAACACATATTTGATGGGAATGTTGAAGAGAGTTTGACTCATCATCATGTTGTGATGATGGTTTGACGATTTGATTTCATCATCATCAGTTTGATTCACTTTGTTGCTGTGGGCGATGGAGCCAGCAGAACGAGACACTGCAATTGTTAAGACTTGGAGACAGGCTGTTCGATGGCCACTACGTGGCTGCCCAGTTGGGCTGACAAGCCACGGCCAGTTTATGTTATTTGATCAACGTACGTGCCCCCCCAGATCCCAATGCAAAAAGATCCTAGTGACACACTGCAACCTACTATCAATCCAGCTATGGAAGCATAAATCAACTGGAAATGGTAGGAACTGCTGACTGGGCCAGCAATCACACCTGTCACAGGCTGTGGCGTGGTGGTGCAACACCTCTTTCCTGCCTGCTCTGATTGCGCCTCACACGCTCAGAATTGCAAAGGAAACCCAATTAGCCCTTTACTCGGGCAATCTCACAAGCCAAATTGCCCAGCTGCAATGATTTTCCACGCGTTAAGTAGCATAACACTCACCAAACCGATCTACACACTCTTTGAATAAGCCTTGCTATTTTCACTGTCGATATTGGGCCGTAGACGAATAGATTGATGCAGATCAAAGTCAGCACTGCCAACTGCTTTCCAAAACCGAACCAGTTGGTTGGTATTCACAAACACAGCGAGCAATTCCGTCTTTGATATTGTTTCCAAGATTGTGGGCGCTGCCCAATGACATCAACATGTCATCGCCATACACCTTAACATCCAGTTTCTTGATGAGTCTGTGTGCTCCTTGCCCCTCAGTCGCCAACAACCTTTGCAGACAGCCTTTTCCTGTGATTGTTCCTGAGCATCCTGTGTGCTTCTTTGCAGTTCAGCCTTCACAGGAGCTGGAGGACACTCTGACGACACAATTTTTGTGACAGGAGTTTGGGCCCTAAGTTCCTTGTCAGCTCTTTGGGATTTCCTCAGCCTGGCTCAGGCCCTGGGAATGGTGATTCTGTTAGTTTTAGAAGAGTGACAACGAGGGGACTCGAGTTAAGTCACTCAACTGGATTGTAACAGGACCTTGGAACAATGTTTGTGAAGCTTGT
The DNA here is from genome assembly GCA_905146915.1 of Ostreobium quekettii. Classification (NCBI taxonomy): domain Eukaryota; kingdom Viridiplantae; phylum Chlorophyta; class Ulvophyceae; order Bryopsidales; family Ostreobiaceae; genus Ostreobium; species Ostreobium quekettii. The sequence goes on along the minus strand of CAJHUC010000824.1, from coordinate 85,864 downwards.
TTGACCTCGGCCAACCTGGCAGCGCAATTACTGTTATGGCTGCGCTCGGACTCTGAGAATCACAGTTGGTGATCGGCTTTACAACCACGTTCTGCTCGTCAATCAGCGCAACAGTTGTCACAAGGACTCCCACTTCAACTTGTGGGTTAACGCTTCACTTACAATAACAACAATCTTTGACTTTGTTGACGATGTTACATCAGCAGCGAACAAACACTCAACAATTTCGCAATGCCTTGATGCTTCTGTCAGCTCCCACACGAATATGTTGCTATGTATTGCAACACCAGCTGCCAAGAATGGCGCAGCTCTGATCTGTTGTGTGATTACGTTAGTAAGAAGTCACAACCCAACACTCAGGTACTACTGGTGGGCTTTACTGGAGCCCTGTAGGCTTTCCAGTCTGTAACGTTATGATCTTTAGTTCTAAAAGTGTACTTGGGGCTCCACAGGCGTTCCCAATAGGGCACGGCTCAGTAGTTTTACCCCTCACGTAAAAGGATTTTTTTACCCAGAAACACACAAATACTCTAGAATCACACTTTAACCCTCCACGGGCTGCGACCTGGATTCGTTCTTTGACCCAAACAGTTATTACAATCTTTGTCAGTTTGGGCCTTGGGTCCGCCGTCCCCCTATTTATATCCAGTGGGCTTCCGCCCCCACTCCGAGTATTTCCCGAATATTCCCTCGAATCTTCCAGTTCTTCAACAGATTTTGCAATTTTCACATCCCTCATTTGAATCAACTCTTCACGGCCTGCTCAGATACAACGTGTCCATGAAATTCCTACGGATCGCGTCCTAGGGTCATCCGCCTGATGACAATGGCACAGCTTCACCTAGGTGCCTGGATTCCTCCAGATCAGCGTACATTCCCTTTTTCGGCATGTGCACGAATGTCCCGTCCCCATCCACGACTTCTGCGCGTGCCGTGCCGCTTCCCCCGCCAACGCTGAGGTAGTCCGTGACGTCATCCGCGTCAGAACCCGCGTCCGTCATTCCAACGTCGCGCCCCCCGTCAAGTCGCTCCGCGTCCGACCGGTCTGCCATCGCGCCGCGGCGACCGCGCCATCGGCAAGGTTGCTGACGGCCCGTCCTCGCTCGCGTCCAGGTCCAACAGCCCGTAAGCCTGGCCCTCGTCTATGACCGCTGCCCAGAGGACGGAGTTCTACCCGTTCGCGCGCTCCCACGGCGGGCCAGACGAATCGCTGCGCGTACGCGCAATATTGGAATATTGCAGCCAACGCCCCCGCTCCGTACCAATCCACGCAGACGCCGGTGGCCGCCAACCCCTGGATCCGACTGCCGAGCTGCGACTTGCCAGTGCCGCTGTGCGCAAATTAAACAATCACCAGGCCTGCGGAGGTAAGTGGCGAGTCCGATGCAAAACCGAGTGGCGTTGATGGTACACATTTACACCCTGAAAGTCGCATTGTGGAATCTTTTGAGGCCCTACGGGTCGAGTGTTGCCCGGCGGCCCCCCGCCTGCTTCTTGTCGTCACCGCCGTCAGAGCGCCGCAAACGCTTTCCTTCGACTGCTGCGCCAGGTTCGGTTGTGCATTCGACTGGATTGATTGGAAAGCGTGATCGCCGAGGTGTCCTGGTTGATCATGTCGCTCTCGAGCGGATTCACTTTCGCTGTCGGCGCCCCGTGCAGATTGCGGTGGCGTTTGTTCCACAGCAGTGTTTCGGCATTGCTGCATCCCTAAAGGCTTGTCTGGGACGGGCGGCCACCCAATTCGCCAAGATCGAGTCTGTGCAGAGGCCCCCACAACGGTCGCCTGTAGCGGGTGGCAGCCGCGCAAGGGAGGAACTGCGAGCCTGAACTTTGCTCATTTCAGGTCTGTCCAGACGCGAGAAGCCGCGGCTGCAGGACCTTCCGCCCCTTCTTTCGGCGGTCAAGGTGAGCAGGCACTACCACCACATGTGCGCCTCGACCACAACTGCAGCCGCTTCCGTTACTGTCCAAGCGCAGTTCCGCCTGAGGGTGCTGGGCAGTCTGTGGGGTCCAAATGCCAGCAATGACTGGCAGGCTCCGGATGTGCTCACAAAATTTTGCCCAGGCCACGGTACTGTACAGCAAGCTTCAAGCGGGGATGTTCAGCAAAAGCACCGGAGCTGGGCGCTCCGCTGTCGTGATTGGTTGCATGTCCAATCAAGACATCCGCTGTTCCCAATCACGTCGACGGCCAGCTGGCTGCGATTCGCTGGGGTACAGAACTTGCCCGCTGCCGACCTTCCCTGACAGTGTCCAGTCCCATCAAGATCAACGGGGACTGACGCAAGTTTTGTGGGCGCTGTAGGCGCCGTTCCCCACACATTTGTTCCCATGGCAGTGCGCGGAGCTCTTGAGCGCTGTCATGGAGGGTAGCGCAGGACAAACGCGCCTTCTGAGTCGAAAGGTGCGCGTCCTGTCAGGGCTTCACAAGCCCCTTTGGTCTGTGACTCGAGCGCATCGCTGCACAAGGCCATTCACTGGTAGAAGCGCGTTATCGCGATGCCAACTGCGACGCCATTTTCACATTAAGTGTTGTCATCACAGTGATTGGTAGGGGTCAGCGGGATTCGAGCTGCTGAAATATTATATCTTGGGGTCAGGGTAGAATATGGGATGCACGCTACACCAGTAGAAAATAGCCTGTTTGCGATGCCAATTGCGACGCCATTTGACGCAAACTGATGTCATCACAGCCATGTCTATGCCATCGCAGTCACTGTGACGGCACAAGTTCGTGTCGAAATGGCATCGCAATTGGCATCGCAAATATTCCATTTTCTACCAGTGCTGTATACACATTGCTGTGTTCCAGTTTCATGCGCGCTGCTGTTGGTCATGTTGGAAACGGAATGCCAGTAACCTGAACATTAGATATAATGCTCTGGAGGCGTTTCACCTAGACGCGAACTACCCGGGGCCTTCCCTAGGTTGCGATTCACTGCTGCGTCGCAAACGATCTGCTGTGCTGTGCAACAAACTTTTTTCGACCATGCGTCACGAGGTTTTTACATCTGGCGCAGGTCCTATAGTGCTTTGAGGGGTTTAACTGGCAACTCTTCCACGACTGCCAACTTGGTGGTTCAAATGAAGCGAGCTGCACAGCGCTGCTCCAAAAGTTCATTTGCGAAATGACGCATTACGTATGAGACATGGCACATCACGGGGATTTTCTGCATGCACTTGACCCGGCGGGCGCTCACAAAGCCATTGATGGAAGTCCCATTTTCTGTGTCCTAGAGCAAGTGCCGGATGGTACCAAAACCCGCATGACCGGAATTGGCAGTCAAGACTTGTTGATTGCCTTATGGCATTGTGTTTACCACTTTGGCGTCTGAATTTTTTTTGTTGGGTTAATATCTATATTTTTGTTGGCACTGATGAGATGTCGGTGAATGCCTTTCCCCACGGGATCTTCGGAGCGTACCCATCACTGGAAGGGAGGAAGTTCTTTCGCGACTGGAAGATTGGAAGCAGGAAATCGACATGGCGGTTGAGCGCTGTACCCAAGATGGACGATGTTTTTCGCGATACAGAAGCAATGTTGTACGAACTCATCTGGAATTTGTATAATCAACAGGAACGGGCCAGAGCGGGTGGATTCAACGAAGGCAGTATAATATACGATATTGCGATGTGGGTCACACTATGCAACTGGGCTTGCCACCACTGGGAAAGTCACTGCACACGGATTCATCTCACCACGGATCTACCTCATTGACTGGGGATTTGCTTGGGCAATTGGAGTGTATCCGATATTTCTTGCAAGAAAATCTGCACAAGAAGGTCAAGTGCTGAGGGGTTCATCTTGGGAGACATCACATTGAATTCCATCACATGGCGAATTGCTGAACATAAGTGAGCCGATGTCAGAAGGAGCTCTCGTTCGAGGACTGGAGGAACTTGCTACGCCGGGGGGATCTGAGTACCAAGCGGACAGGGTGATGGCCTTGACCAGGGCAATCGTCATGCAGATGAATTTAGACCAGCGACCATGTGCATTCGACAAAATCTTGCAATGGGTTTCTTAGGATGATCAGTCTGGTGGTGGTATGTGCACCAGAAGGTTCATTTATGGAGACATAAAATTGGGTGTGCTTGGCATGACTAATTGACAGCCCTTCCTTGATAGCCTTGTTGCATGAATTGGCATTATGATCTGTGGAACAGCAAGTCTGTTGGCTTGCTTCGATTGTCCGGCCGTAAAATAGATATCCCGGTTCCGGGTGTAAGAAGTAGGCAAGTGAAAATTTGCAACACCGAAAAGAGTGCGGTCAATGTTTCGGAGACGTTGAATTGCACTCAATTATTAGACAAGTTATACTATGTACGTTTTACGGGATCGCCGGACAAACGGAAAACATTTGTTCTTAGTGCATGGGACTGATTTATTTACTTGAATGCGAGCAATTTCTAATTTGCGTGTACCTTTGTTTCCCCGTTGCGGATCAGCCAGCACAGTTGTGTCTAACCAGCTTGGCTACTCATGATGACTTTGGCACCTGCTTGTGCGGACAAATTAGCGCTATAATGATTTCATTATTTTGTTTGACCTTTCGGCGCAGAAACGTGGCATTTTGGTGTTTTTGAAGAATCACTCGGAAATCAAGATGGACTTTTGCATCTGTAACAGATGCCCATATTGTTCCAGGAGAGTTGACTGGCTCCACATCCACGACTACCCTCCTGGTATTTCGACTGGAGCGAGCTGCTGAGCGCTGCTCCTAACGTTCAATTGCTGTGTGCTTTGAAAACGTGTGCTGCACGACAGAGAAGTTGGCTTGCAATGAAACAGCTTAAGATTGCAAAGAGGTGGCGCCGCGATGCTCGTATGCAATGATCGCGGTCTTGGCTTTTCTTCTAACCAATCAATGATTGGTTGCACAAATGGCCAGAGGACAATATTGCAGATTGTGCACACTATTGCGCACTATGTGTCCTGTGTCTCTAACATAATTCCAACACAACTCACGGCGGTTTGGTCCTATTAATTTAGGCCTGTTGAGATCTCATATGGAACTCTAGAAATTCGCGAAACGTTGACTGCCAGTGTTTGCGATTTATTGAGCAGCTGATACGGATTTCAGTGCAAGTCAAGTATGTTCTGGGTGTTTTAAAAATGCCAAGCATAACTGCATTTATCGATGGAAAAGTCCGCTGATGCTGCCAGAAGCACTGCCAAGTCCGATACGGCGGGCTCAACAGCCCAAGTTTCTGTTAATGTGTTCAAATGGGAAGGAAACCAGTTGTTTTGTTGCATTCCTGCAGCTGCAGCAATCCACAATTGCAGCCTCTCTCCTATCATATCGGAATGGCTGCCATCCATTTCGCGCTGCAACGGCAAGCTCGATGGCCCATTTCAAAGGAAGGCTCCCCGGCCAATGGGATCAGCTGCTATGGCCGAGACACCCATCGCGAAGTAACCCAAAAGAAACACCGCATGCGAATTCGCATCGCTAATTTCGAGGTCAAGTAATTTCCAAATTAAATAATTTCAAAATAAACAATTTTGAAATAAATAGTTGTTGCAACGAGCACAGCAATCCGTAGCAACGCGTTTCAGAGGCGTCGCAGCCGAGCGCTGGACATTATGAAGGACCTTCGGTGCACCTCAGCGAACTGGATGACCTTCTCCCCTTTCACATTTCACCAAGGGCAAATTCGTGCAAAGAGAGGTACATGCCGCGAGATTTGCACCTAATGGCCTTGTGGGTGCCTTGTAAGAGGCCCGCAAGCGCGAGTGGCCCCGGCAATTGCACCGCGGTCCTAATGCTCCTACCTTGCGTGCCAGCGCGTCAAGATGCCTGAGGCCCTCTCCTCCCGCATGGTTGGCGGCGGCAACTGGGTCGCCGCGGCCCGTCCCCAGCAATGTGTGGATGGCGTTGCCACAGGGGACGAGGCAACGACCGCCTCTAATGCAGGGTCGGCCGTCCATCACCCCCCAGTGAATTCGAACTGATGCGCACCTGGCTTTACCCGCACTCCAAATATCACTGGAACGCTTTTGGCAGTGTAGGGGACCGCCTGACAGAGCTGGGCGGTCGATTGCGGTCCAAATATTTGGACATGTGTAGCACGGCTAGCCAGGGAATAGGCACAAGGAATGTGCAAAGTATTAAGATGCCGCAGGTACAAAGTCAATAAGTGGATGGCTAGAAGGATTTTGCGCAGAAGGGCTGTGCTTGGGTGGATTTGGCATGAATTTCTTGGTGACGTTAGGCACACATATTCATGGCATGGCTAAATTAGTGTACCCTTTAATGGTGAGAACTTTCACGCTACATGAAAGGCATTTAGTCAAGAGAAAGGCAAAGGCTTGATGGCGCGTCAATAATTTCTGCTGAGTTATAATATGCATAGCCTGTCCGTTGGAAATAGTCCCAAAAGTACACATTTAGTACGCACATTGACACAGTCTTAACCGTGCATCCTAGGAAACCGTGGAGTATACACACTTGTGTAAGGGTACACGGTTGAAACTGTGTCAATGTGTGTACTAACTGTGTACTTTTGGGACCACATTTGCCGAAAGTACACGGTTGGATTTTGAGCAGACCGTGTAAGGACTGTGACATCTGGCCTGTTTTTTCCTAGTGTAAGTGCATCACATGAACTTGCTGAACTTTTGTATGCGTATGGAATGGTTAGTGAAATTCCAGTATTACATGAAAGCGAAGTGAATTGTCCCTGATCCTATCCAACGTGGACGGGGCCCATTCACAAGAAATGCGATGCAGAGCTATGGAATGGTTACTGGTGATATCTGCAGTCCGCAACACAGCGATTGAAATGGCGGAGTGTCTTTGGGGTTTGCTGGACATGACCTATGCACAGTACATCAACTGAAGGCTGTGGTGCAAGAGTTAGCAATCTTTTCTGTGAAAAGTAAATTGTTTTGGAATGTGTCGGGCGCATGATGGTAAAAAAGTGATACCCCATTCAGATTTGTATCACGAGAATGGATGCGGAAGTCTGCAGTTCTGTAGGCGTAGAGATGCATGTAATGTTGCGATGATGTTGCTTTGCTTCAAATGAATTCGCATCAGAGTCCACTTGGGTTGTAGTAAAAATCTTATGAGAAGAGCACAAGGAAATTCACGTGTGAATGCTTCTTTGATGGAATGATGAAATCCATTTATTTATGACAATAACGAAATGGTTATTTTGGTGTTCCGTTAGCAATGCCGCCGCACAGAAATATCAAGAATGTCTTCTCCGCGGCATTCAGGGCACTCTAATTCTCAAGGAGTTATAGGAACCTATACCATCGCCAACACCGGTAGAAAGCAGCCTGTTTGCGATGCCAACTGCGGTGCCATTTGACAGAAATCGATGCCATCACAGCCCCTTTTATGCCACCGCAATCACCGTGATAGCATCCATTTGTGCCAAAATGGCATCGCAAACATGGCGTGTTCTACAAGTGCAATTCTCCCCCAGGCTGTCCTTTCTTCTCTCTGTAGAGAGAGGGAAAAGGCAAATAGCTATTTTGTGAATATACACATCGACGAATTCAGACACCACACTTCTTGAGCAAGTCGACCACCGCAGACGCAAATCTCAGCTCGATGATCAAACGTAGCAGCACAATCGTGAGGTCTCGTCGCCCAGTCTGATGATGAGCTCATTTGCCAAGGCAAGCGCCATATTCGAGAGCATTAAATGTAGTAAATTTAATTGGTAATACCAGTGCATTGCCCCACGGCTACTTTGTAACGCTCGACGATCTTCATCCAGCGCCCGCTTCCCAACATTTGATGCAGTTGCATGCGTCGTTCCGCACCAGAAACAAATCGCCAGCGCAGGCACCATCGTTAACGACCGCCCCTTCGCCCGCATCCATTCTTCAGGATTCTTTTCATTTTCAACATCAACCCTAAGATTAGTTCGTATTTCGCACGCCAATTTCAGTTTGACCTCTTTCATCAAGATTTCCATCTGTGCGTCTGTGCATAGACGCACACTGGTAAAAATTCGACCATTTTACAAGGTTGGGAATCGCGTGAAATAATGTTGAAATTGTGTGGAAATCGGGCAATTTGGAGTACGATCTTATACGATTTCTAAAATCGCGTATTTTTCAGCCTTGTGTAGTACACCAAAGTGGCCCACCTTACAACTATGGGCAACGCGATAAGGAACACGGTTTCACTCGATTTCAACCGTGTACCGGCGGCAGCCGTGTACTTGTTGATCGGTACACGATTATTACACGAGTCTTACACGATTATTACACGCATAACACGGTACGCGATTTTCAGGACCGTATGCCTTGGCCGATTTTTTCTCTGCGCAGAAATATGTATGTCTTGTGTGCCTTACTCGGCATGCAGCTATGTATGCCATATATGATTTGCTCGACGCTCAATTAAGATGCTCATCATCCGCACATTGCAATAATCGGTTTGCCTCCAAGTCGGAGCCTCCAACGCTCCAGACCTCCTTCAGGCTTTCAGGCAGCACTCGCTGTCGCAGTGGCCGCTCCCGCAGTGGAAAAAATCTTGGAAGATTGTTTTCGCTGCGGGAGCAGACACTGGGATACCGAGATTCTTGCAGTCAAGAATCATGGATGATGCAGCCCTGTCGGCACCCCTCCTTCGCAGCGTCGCTGCCCTATCGCGGACCGATTGGTTTCCTGAACCAGACACAAAAAATACTTTGCGCTACCAACTGCGATGCCGTTTTGGCGCTAAGCGGCTCTGTCACATCAATTGCCAGAGCCTAAAAGTATCTGCAATGGCGCCAATGAGTGTGGCATGGCGTCGCACTTGGCATTGCGAAGACTCCTTTGGGTACTATTGCCTGGAGCAGGTCGCCTCGAGGTAGAGCTCTACCTTACCCGTGGTGTCCATCTCCCCATCAGTGATGATTATTTGCACCTTGCACAGTCTCAACAGCAGCATCTCTGGTACTAGCCAGCTCACGGAACGGTCGGTCGATGGAAATTTACAACTATATATGACCTTTGTTCCATAAGTATTGTCGCTTGCTATAACTCTGCGGGATCAACTTAATTGATCAATCTACCACCAGATTCGAATGCTTTGGTCGAATTTGGGTTGGTGTGGATCTTGGATGCGTTAGTCATTGCCATACAGCAAAAATTCACCGCCCCATCAAAAGCGTCCCTGTCCATCTCTGTTCGGGCCTCAACTCCCGTAGTTTTGTGCCCACGTCATCCCCACGTGCTCCAATCTTTTCTTCCCCTATATTATTCAAGAACCTTGCTGTAGTCAGTAAATAGTCACTACCATAAACTTGCAAGATTTTTGGAGTCATTGCAATCATAATCTTTCTGGACCATCTCTTCCGCTATGCTAGCTCATGCCTTCAGAATCCTCAATTTCAACGATTGGCCACGTTGGCACCCATCTAGACTATTTTGGAGTCAGCGTCAGCATGCGCGGCCCTCTTAAGATTGATGTGCTAGTTAGGTCAATGCTTTTACATTATTATAGGGGTATCTTGGGCTTTGACCACACCCTACACACAATTACTATTGACACCCAAAAATATGCAGCAGCCCCGTTTGCTCTAAGGATTCTGCTTCGAATTTGGCAGAATCTTTAGCACATACCAATTGGTAGCTTGCAAGCTACCAGGCCCACCACCTTTCCTAGAGACAGCTCAGATTGATCAAACTCTTTTGAAGGGGGATGAGATCGCCATGCTCCACTTGAGGTCCCGGAAAAATGCAAAGTCGCATTACAGCTCCTCCTCGCGCATCTTCAGAAGGGCGGCGCCGTTTGCTACGTTTGAGTGCTCTACGGATAGCTCTCATGATATGATCTTATTGATCAATGAGACACGTCCAAGCTGTTGGGTTGAATTTTCTTACTCGCATGTTTTGACATTCGTTTTCCCGAATCAGGAAAGCAAGAATGCTTTTGGAACAGAGGTGGTATCGTATTACCTCATAATTTGCATAATAGTGACATGTCACATTATTTCAATCATAATAGATGTAACGCATCATGAAATATTGTGGTAAAATTCCATCGAACGACCGTTTCAAGCGACCGCTCTGTTCAAAAGGGCGACGGCACGCCTCGGCCACGCACGCACCAACAGAGAAGGTACGGAATCCAGAGAGCAGCAGCTTGCTATCATGCGACTGTGGGAGGCACGGCCCGCAATCGCACTTGAATATTGCAGCTACCCACGCCCAGAGCGGCAACTTCAGAGGGCCATATCATGACGATGAACAAGGGCAACGCGAATGGAAGGAAAAAACAAGGTATGGACGTTGCAGAAACTTCAAATGACGGGCCATGGGAAGTTGCTGCATCAATCTACCACAATGGACTCGCGGCTGCAGTACTCTTCAGTAATTGTTCCATCGACCGAGCGACGCACACACGCAGTACATCTCTTTCGCTTCTGTAGCGGTAGCGTGTACCACATGTCTGGCCAGGGGACAAAACATGACAGAGAGGAGAACAACAGAGCAAACAATAAGGCCGGGAGCGGCTTTCGCGACGCGCGAAAGACGTTGCCCACCTCTCCTCTGGTGCCTGTGGTTGCGGGTATGTATGACATGGCGCTTTGGGGGTTGCCGTCCTTGAGCATAAGTCCACAGTGCAGGTGGCTACAAAGCCATAAAATCACTTCTGTGTCCTGAGGATAGCGCGCTCAGCGGCACAGATTCTGTTGGTGGGGGTTTGATGCACCAAAGGGATCAGCAACCGCCTTTTGTGATCGGCAAATTGCTGTCCTAGCAGATCGCGACCTGTCAATCGACAGATGGAGCTGCATGCAGATAGGATGGTGGGGCGGGGCATCACGGGGAAGAATTGGCAGGTAAGAATGCGACTTGACATGGGTGTTTTGGGAGCTTTTGTGCAACACAGAACATTGACGATCGTGTGCACCTGGCCGTGGCATTTGCTGGTGGTCCTTCATCAATCTGTATCAGGCAGGTGCACTGCGCGAGTGGGTGAGGTCGAGATTGCTGCGCATTGGGCAGGTCCAATGGTTGCGGGAATTTCCAATATTGTAGCTATGCAACAATGGAAGGCTGCAACATATTTCTTCCGTCCAGAATTAATTGTCCTCTATGATTTTGGTGCCCTAGTTCGCCCTAGTTCATCATGGGGGCTCATTTTTTAATGAAATTATTCCAAACGCGAGACTATATTTTCCGAGTATACGGTCAAAATTTCAAGTCAATTCATTAGGTATTGAAGATTTGGCAATACGTTGTAATCAGGCTTCTCCTGCCAGAAACCCACCCGTTTTTCAGCAAAGTCACTGGAACGGTTGCTTTCGCGATGGCGAAGAGCGCGCCTTTACTGCAGCCAAACAAGACCGCCCTTTCAAAACCATCCACGCCATTTGGACAGGAACTTGGAGAGGTCTTTGCGAAGAAGCAAAGTTGCAGAAGACGTGTCTCAGTGGGCTTGATCGTGGAAGTCGCCGTGACTACGCTGCCCAAATTCAAGATCGATTGGCCACTCCTGAGTGGCCGGGTCCGGGGATACATCTCTAGCCCAGATTTCTGAGCCGCGACCTTCGAACCTCCATCGATTGTGAGAGGTACCACGCAGGACCTTACAAGCCCCTCAAAGAGGTGCGAAGCAATGCAATGGCCATCACCCTAATCAACGGTGGACGATTAGGGGAATGGTTTCCATGGTGGGATGGCGAAGCCGATCCTTGCCTTGACAATTGAAAGTACTTGATCGCCAAGCGGATGGTCAGAAACACAAGTTTGTGTCCCTCTCACAAGTAGGGACTAGGTGGAGTGCGAAGGGGTGCGGACCACACGTAGAAGTTGGCCGCTAGTGGCAATTTCTGGAGTATGGGCCCAGCCATGCACCAAAGCCTCGATTCAAGGATCAATCGAGGCGCAATATCAGAGCAGAGTTACAACACAGCCTTAGAGTGATAGCTTGTACAGAACCCAAGCTTGAGCGCCTAGGGCGTTGGCCTTTTTCGCTTGTGGCAAGTCCTCGCATCGGAGTTCAAGGGGGCAGCGATTTCTGCTACCGTTGATGCCGCGACGATGGGCTTCTCGATAGGGATCTGTTGAAATCACCTCAAATCAAGGCCATTTATGCAACGGCCATTGATTAAAAAACCAAGAAAAAAGGGTTGAAAAGAGGGCAAAAAGGGGTGATTTCATAACACAGGGGAAGAAGTTTTAAGTGAAGAAACTATAGGATAAGAGCTGCACTTATTAGGATTAGGAAGCCATGGAACGAGGGTGGCAGCGCCATGGTTAAGGCATGGCAGCGCCATGGTTGGGGCGTGCCAGCGCCATGGTTGGGGCGTGCCAGCGCCATGGTTGGGGCGTGCCGGCGCCATGGCACAAGTATGACTAAACGACGTGCGAAGTACTGGGAAGGAAACGGAACCTCTTTACAAGGTGTTACCAAGTACAAGGATTAACTACGGTCGCCAAAATGCCACGTTTGTCCGCCTTGGCAGCGTGGAGAGCAGCTTGTCCGACTGAGACTACCTCTGCGTCAGACCCAAGGACTGATTCCTATCATTCTAGAGCCTGATCTGCGACTACAGCCTGCACAGCAGTGCGCGGTGCCCATCGAAATCACACCGCCTGCTTGCGGTCAGACGCGGTGTCCCACGATGGGGTGTACGGATGATCGGAGGCATCGGAGTTGATGTCGCATCTTCGGAGGCGTACTGAGCGACGGCAAAGGCGGGAATACGGCTGCGAGAGGACGATGATACGATGTCGGAGGCTGCCGGGCTACAGACGGACGATCGATTGACAAGGAGTTACTGATACGTTCAGTCAGCGATGGGATAGCGTCATGGTAACGTAGGAACGATCCTCGGGCAGGCAGGACTTGAAGTGACTAACTGTTGATGAGCTGTCAAGGGTCTGAGCGTGACGGCGCCATGTTTGGGGCATGGCCAGGCCGTGTTTGGGGCGTGCCGCCGCCATGCTCGGGTTTTGATCGAGGGATGATCTGATCCATGACAGGCGCACTATGATGTGTACTGGATGGGAAAGAGTCTTTTCTTAGTCGGAGTTGTACTGGGAACGTTGGGAACAGTACCAAAGACAATAACGATGTACTGATGCACTGGTTTTAATACAAATACGAGGCGCTCCATGGTGAGCAGGAGCCTCGCTGAGTCCGTTGATTCCTGTCTGATCCGTGTGCCTCTGGTCGTGCTGGTTGCCGTGTCGGTGCCAGCCTGCCTCCGCCCCTCTCGCGAAAGCGCTGCCCCAGTCGGTCGGGGCTTCGTGTCGACTTCCCATCGCCGGCAGCGTCGCGTTGGGCGGAGGAGCACCCGGTGGAGTCTGTCTACCACCCCAGAGGGTCTGACAGGGCGGGGAGGCGAGCTCCGTTAACGATCGATTCTACTCGGTCGGACATTTGGTTGGTTGGTAAGACTGCGCTGGCTTTGAAGGAGTGACGTGGTCGGTTATGGTGCGTTGCTTTCAAGAGATCCAAACACGGTTGAGCGTGTTTGGCAAGGGCTACACCATGTGAGGAACCGTGCGGATCTCCGAAGGACGCCAAATCAGAATGCACAATTTTCGGCCGAATCTTAGGCAATTTCAAGGGGGCCCCAGAAGTAGTGGGGATGAACGTTTTTTTTCCACAAAAATTGGCAGTCAAGCTTTTTAGGACCCAATCTTTCAATTATGACCTTTATAGGTACTTTGGAAGCCGTTCAGACAACCAAATTGATTTTTGAAATAGAGGACAATTAATTCCGAACGGAGGAAGTACATTGCAATGTAAGTCCGAATTGGGTGAGCGGAGCAGGCGCTTGGCAGCGCCAAGCCGTGGCGAACTTTGCAAGGTCCAGCCCCAACTTCTGTGGTTGGAGTGCAGGTCGGAGGAATGCTACCACGGCCAAGACATCCGACACCAGAACTTCCACAGTAATGTCAGTCAGTACAAAGTACTCAAATACTGAGATCATATGCCATCACGCTTGGGTTTTACTCCATAAAAACTGATCGTATTACCTTTTTTTTCCGTAGAAATTCATAAATTGCGTAAACATAACGTAAACACAGCCCATGTACACAACGACAGTACATACAGACTTACGGAGTCCGGGGAGTAGCAACCAGACGCCCTGGAAGGGGCAGAAAACGAGCTTTTGTTACACGGCATCGTCGCCATTGCCAAGGCCGAGGTAGACATTGTGTTGCGGGTGCTGAAGATGGCGGGGGACTGACCATTGTGCGCGACTTTCATTGTGTAACCAGGAACTCCCAGGGAGCCGTAAAAGCTTAAAAATAGTCGTAAAAACAGGGCCTTTCGCAAATCTTCGGTTTTTTTACGTGTAGAAACGTAAACGTAAAACCATAAACACAAAAGCCAAGCCTGTATGCCATGACATCAGTATCATATTTGACGTCAAGAAGGAGGAGGTGGCCTGTGCTCAGCATTCGTTGAGGGCTAAGAGTGCAAAAATCAAGATAATGCCTTCCTTCATTGCTGCTGCATTGATAAAAATGTTAGCAACCATTGCGTGGACATTGGTTCTTGATGCGCCTCTGCTTGTGCACATGCACTTGTCTTTACGGTTTTATTGCCATCAAGTTTGTGGGCCTTTCCATGCTATAACAATGTTGACTTGCAACTATTTATCAAATAACCAACAATCCACATGAAAATGCCAAATCATGCAGTAACAACTCTGTTTCTTTGTCATTTTCCATTGTATTTCTTGGAACACTAGCCCTCGTCTTTGTGCACCACATCGCCGCATCGCAGCCACAACGGAATTACAAGACCTTATTTGGCTTGACAGGCGTTCCACCGTTGATGTGCTAAAATAGCACGATCGCTGCAGCAACGACCACCATAGCCTGCTGAGCGTCTTTGGCCCACGTCACTGCAGCCAGCACCACCAGTCTCCAGCATAGGTATCCTCACCCACACAACAATGTGCCCTGCTCTGGCAACCTCATCATCCCAAACGGAACGATGATTTCAAAATACCTTCAATGCTCCCTGCCTTTTTATGTTCTCTCCCCAAATGTTCGTTTGCTCACCAAAGCGTTGTCTAGCCACCAGAAAGCAACACCCTGGCCATCGATTCATAGTCTCAGCAGTATTGGGACTGCTTCCAAAAAATAACAACCCTCGCCCTAAACCTGCATGAAGGGCGAAAATGGGATAAAATGCAGACCCTCATTTCTGCGCAAATAAAATGGAAGGAAGGAATGAAGAAACACCCCAATCCCACAAGTGCAAACAAAGTCTCCACATCCCCAAGCAGCAGACAGCCCAGAGGCACCCCTTATGCCTGCTTTCACCACCAACAACACCTCCAACCATCCACCATCCCCACAAGCCACCCCAGTTCCCCAATGCCACAAAATAACCATATCCGATCACAATCGTCGCCCTGGCAACAAGTCAGACCGAACGCCGCGGCCACAATCAACAATCAATGCCGGTCGGTTTCGCCACTCGCTGCTACGCGCCGATGTGCATCAACGTCCACAGACACGACATCCCCGTCGCAAACAGCATCGCGTGCACCAGGACCGTTCTCCACGTCAGGCGGGGCAACGCGTGTTGGGTGAACTGTACTCGAGCCCTGTACTCCGAAACCCACAGAATGTACGAAGGCACGCACAGTCCCATCGCCAGCGTCGACATGACCACGACGTCCCGGCAGCAGTCGCGCATGCCGGGCGCCGGCGCGTATTTCACCCCGCCGGTGCACATGGCGTTCAGCCACCGCCACGCGGCCATGATGTACGGGGCGCTGGCGGGGGTCATGCTGGCCTCCGAGCACGCCCGCCGCGGCGCGTACAGCGACATGAAGGCCACGGTGGGCACCTGGACCATCAGGTGGCTGGCGGTCGTCATGGGTATCGCGAATGTCGGGAACGCCAGGCCGAGCACCCCAGTGGTGAAGATCAGGAGGCGTACCAGCGACCTGGATGACTCCACGGGGCCCACGAACCACAGCGTGGACAGCAGCGCCACGGGCACGTTGACCGCCATGCGCTTCATGAGCGCCATCCGCTTTCGCAACTCTGGCCTGGCGTCCACCTTCCAAACGTACCACAGCCAGTCTACGGCGGCATTGAGGGCAAGGAAGAACAGCGCCCAGCCGCCGCTCCAGGAAACCCCGTGCGCCCTCAGCACGCCCGCGACGAACGCCAGGCCGATCACCAGGTCGATCCTCTGGAACGGGCGGTCCAGAGACCTGAACCGCCCCGCTGCGTACTGCTTGGCGAAGCGCGCCTCCTCCTCGGCGTCCGCGAACCACAGGCAGCTGAACGGCCGCGCCGCGAGCTCCTCGCCCATCCTCTCAGGTCCCCCTCCCAAGGCCTCGCTCCGCCAAACAGGCGTCAAGAATCTGGGCTTGCGACTCCCGCCCCTCGATCCCAAGCCACGCCGTAGCAAGCAGACCGGTGCCCAAGTTTCTCTGGACCCGTCTCCCAATTGTCTCCAGCGGTTCCAACGATTCCACCACCGCGCCCTCCGCTTCGCCAAGGCCCTTGGCTGCGACGGTGACCAGACCCCCGGTGGCTAGCGGAGGTTTGCGCCCCCGGCTTGGGCGGCCTGTTCGACCCTTTTCGACGCCGAGCGGACGGTCCGAACCACAACTTCATCCCCTGCAGATCAGTGTAGACGCTGAGACGACCAGCGCGGCACAAGGGGCTCCCAGCTGACTTGTTGCCATGGAGGACCCACGCCGAAATAATATTACTCCCTGCACCAAATCGGTGACTGCTTGCACGAAGTCACGTGCACACTTTGTCCTAACTCAATTTTAGGGTTAGGTTTCGTTTCAGGGTGAGTTTTAGGGTTAGGGTTAGGGTTAGGACAGTTTAGGTTTAGTTTTTAGGGTTTAGGTTTTAGGTTAGGTTAGTTTGGACGGAGTAGGACATGATGTGCACGTGACTTGGTGCAAGCAGTCACCGATTTTTGGTGCAGCCGGTAATTTTATGCCACGCACGCCTGGGGTCTGGGTCCGACGCGGGTGCGTTTGTCAGGCTGGTGCGGTTGCCCGGCGCTGTGCGCGCTCAGGCGCAGCGGGTGGTGGGTACTGCGGGACCCCTCTGGCGCCGATTTGGTGCGGATTTGTGGGATTGAGGAAGTCGGACCGGCATCCGCAGAGGACAATGAATGCCAACGTTAAGTGTGGATGGTTCAATTTACGATTTTGGATGGGTCAGCGCGCGATTCCACCTTTGACTCGATGTGGGTGGTTGTCGGACATGTACCAGGAGTGGCGGCTCCCGAGCAAGGCTCTTTGGGCCCGAGTGACCGGTGCTGGGCGCTGTGCGTCCCCGCGCTCTCAGTTGCTGGGCCGCACTTGTGATACCAAGCTCCGCTGCGGTTTTCGCACCACCGCGACTTCAGGCCAACTGACTAGTTTACAGTCTGTCTCGACGATCATCAGCCTGACCCATAGGCTGGCGTCCTTAGCAATCTGATGTTGGTTTCGAGAAACACTGGCTGCGGATCCAGAGGGGAGGTTACTGGCAACCAGCAGCACCTTGTTATTGCTGGACCTCCCCCTGCCACGCCCTTTGGGGGACAACGAAAACAGAGCATCGCCTAGCACCAGTAGAAAACAGCCTGTTTGCGATGCCAGCTGCGATGCCGTTTTGACACAAATTGATGCCATCACGGCCGCTTTTATGCCATCGCACTCACTGTGATGGCATCAATTTGTGTCAAATTGACGTCGCAGCTGGCATCGCAAACAGGCTGTTTTCTACCAGTGTAGCATGCCCCGGAACGAGGGAAGCGCAGGCCAAAACAAAGCCAAATTCGTCACGCCTGAGTTCGAATTCTCCTTCTTGGCGTACTTGTGGATGCTCACAAGGCCGTGTGGTGGGGTTTCCTGGGCGACCCCATTGTGCGAGACCGCGCACTTGTCCCTTGTGGTGGGCGCACTCCCATGTTGCCATAGCGTTCCGGATGTGCACCATGAGCACGGAGACGGTGACGTTGATGGATGGAAGAAGCAGAAGACAATTTCCTGCATATGGTGTTACAGCCAAGATGGGCATGTCATCGTCCGTGCTTTCCCGCAATACACGCGACCCTTCAAAATGACGGTGATGGAGACAGGGACGGAGACGGAGGCGGGTCAATGTTGGGCCGTGGGGCGTTGGGGTTCAGGGCGTGATTGTGCTAGGTCTCCATCTACGACTCGTTTCCCTCACTGCTCCGTGCCCGTGGTCCGCGTCCGCAGCATCCTCCGCGGTGCTGCATGACCCCACAACCATACCACAGGCACACGCACCCCACCAAAAAGATGATGGAAAGATGGAACGTTCTCCCGGTCCGGCCACGCACTTCCCCGTCACTAACGGCCCTACAATATTTGTCTTGTTTGGTGGCTGACGCATAATTAATGGCATTCATCATCATCATCATGACCACTTCCCCGTCACCGCCCTCCGGCTTCCGCAAACCGCCCCGTCCGCTTCCCGGCCACTCGCCGCCGATCGCATATCTGCCGCCGCCGCCCTTCTCGCCATCCCAGCCACCCCCACCCGCCACGCGTCGCCGACTGCCCACGTGGCCACCCCACGCGCAAGGGCGGGAACCGCTAGGTTTCCCCCCCCGCCCCCCCCTCCACACACACAAGAGCACACACAAACACGAGCACACGTGGGTGGGCAGTTTTTTGAGCACCGAAGCGTTTTCGAAAGAGTTTCCGTGGCAAGGAGAGGCGAGTGAGGACTGGCGTGGCAAAGTGCCTGCTGCCGGGTGCTTTGGCCGATTGCTGCCGGCTCGCTTCTTCTTTCCGCGCTGGAGCATTTTCTTTTCGCCGTCGCCGCCAACTCAACACCTTCTCGCGCGCCAGAGGCTTGCGGCGCGGCCCCCTGCCCAAGCCATTCCGCATTGGAAAATTGCCGATTGCCCGCCGCCGCAACAAACGGCGCTCAACGAACTACGACAGATTGATTGGCTACCGGCTGGAGGGGAGATGATGGAGGCCATGGAGGAGGCGGGAGAGCGGGAAGGCGGGGGCAGCGACTGGATCGTGGGGGTGGATCCGGCCACGCTAGCGCAGTGGCGGGCGGCGGTCGAGCAGCTGTGCGGGAGCGCGAATGCGACGCCGGGCTGTGAAGCCGGGGCGCAAGGCTGCGGGCGCTGGGATGCGCAGGTCGGTTTGCTGGGGCCTGAGGGGCGGGGGGCTGGGATCTGGGTGCCCGGCTGGCACTTGAGACATTTGAGGGTTTGGGATTGATCTGATGTTGCAGCAGCTGCTGGCCGCATGCGGCGCGATCCAATATCTCGGCGGGGCGATTTCGACGGCTGGGGCCGAAGATGGATCGGCGCACCCGTTGCCGTCCGGCCGAGGCGAAGGGGATGCGGCGGGGGCGGCGGGCGCCACGTCGGATGGGCCGTCGCCGAGGAGATCGTCGAAGCGGGTGAGTGCGCGCGACGGTGGCGCCGATTGCCTTGCAGTCGCCGCGCAGATCGACTCAGATTGGCTGTGCCGCCTGGAGGGAGCCCCAGGGCGATGCATCAAATATTTGGATCGGCATCCACCGGCCGGGACTTTCGGCGCGGGCGGTCACCTCGCCGTGATTTTCCCACAGGGGCTTGGCGGGCCTCGAGTCGGGATCCTGTTGCCTGGACTGGAAATTGACTTGACCGATCGCGGCGAACGCAGGCCAGGACCAGAGCCGGCGGACGCCATCCCCAAGAGATCGCCAATGCGGGCGGGGACACCGGCCGGGCGTCGAAATCTCCCTCGCCCGGGCGCGGCACCGCTGCGGCCGTGCATGGCGGTCGGCGGCCGACTGTCACCGGCGGGAGAGGGACGTCGATCGACGCCCTGGTCTCCGCTGCGCGCGCCGCTGCCAAGACCCCTTCCATCCTCTGGCGCGACGCCAGCCCCGCCGGCAATCGGCAAGATGTGAGTTTTCCCACCCGCGCATCGATCAATCACCTGGCTGTCCTTTTTCCCCGAAGCGGCAAAAACGCTCGACGGCGATAGACCCCACCGCCGATCCTCTCCGCGACCCCAGGCCGGGCAGCGGGCCCGGAGGCGGCCCGATTACCGTCTGCTCGCCGTTTCTTTCCGTGTGGGGGCATTTCCTTTCTGCCTCTGCCGTCGTCGCCGACTCGACGCCTTCTCGTGCGCTGGAGGCTTGCCACGTGGCCACTGAGAGAGCCATCCCGCCCCATGGCCCGCCGCTGCAACACACGGCGCGCAGGAAACAGCGACCCCTTGCGCTCCCCCCGGAAGCAGCATCGCCGGCTCGCCGTTTCTTTCCGCGCGGGCGCATGTTCTCATTCCCTCAGCTGTCGCCGCCAGCTCGACGACTTCTCGCGCGCCCGAGGCTTGCCACGTGGCCACCGACGTGCCATCCCGCGCCATTGCCCGCCTCTGCAACAAACAGCGCTCTGCCTGGGACTGCGAACCCCTGCACTCGCGGTGGCAGCAACTTCGTGTCGTCGATCCGCAGTCGCCGCGCCGATGCAAAGATGCGCCAAGGCACCTCCACGGCGTCGGCCCGGCACGCGTCACACTACACTTGGCGCCATGGCGGCACGTCGCCTGTCCTTTGTTCTTTGTCCCTTCTTGCTATTCATCCCTTCCGGCCTTTGTCCCTTTTGGTTATATGGTAATCCCGTAGATATCCCTCGTTGGATCCATTGGATTTGCGAATCTCCTTTTTGGGACTTTGGGCCAGGGGGTGGGGAGGCGATCAAGACCGTGTGGGGACGACGACAGAATTGATAATGTCTGTTCCGTGGTTCAGGACGACGACAAGGAGCTGAAGAGGCAGCGGCGCAAGCAGTCCAACCGCGAGTCCGCCCGCCGGTCGCGTCTGCGGAAGCAGATGGAGTGCGAGAGCCTGCACAGTGAGGTAAGGGAGCTGAGCGACGAGAACGAGCGGCTGAGGCGGCAGGTGCGCGAACTGAAGGAGAAGCTGCGTCAGAGGAGGAGGGGTGACGATCAGGTGTGGGGGCCAGAGGGGCGCGCCGGGCGCCCGCGGCGTGGGAGGACTGCATCGATGCAGTTCAAAAATAAAAGAAGATCGAGATATCTCGATCTCCTTTTGTTTCACGCACTTTTGATCTCATTTCGTCCTTTTTTCCTTGGTCGTTCCGGTGTCCCATGGGCCATGCAAAGCAGTGAGGTCCATATACTGAAAATTTCCATCAACACTGAAACTCAATTATTTCAATCAATCCTTGATGTTGGTGGGGGGATTGCATGGTTAGACTGTAGCTGAACAATCCTGAAGTAGTGCGTGGGTAACTGACCTCTGCAAGACAGAAACTACTGTTGCAAATCAAACTGCTGAGCTGTGATATAAAAAAGCATGAAGCCAAATTGCAAAAGTACTGAAATGTGCTGCAGTCATCCCTGCATTGAACTACTGGTGAACGATCAGGGTGCTTTTTGCTCCACATCGGTTGAAGGGAGCAGTGGAATTGGCACTGCTACCAGCAAAGGCTCAATAGGGCAGACAGGCGAGTAGAGCTGTGAGCACATTACTGAAAGTGTGAGTCAATTCTGGGGATGTTGACCTACATGCCCAATTCACAACCCAAATGATGCACCAATTGATGGCAACTTCGTTATTCAGAGAACACCGAGTGTCCACATTGGAAAACAGCAGGTCTCTGTCCCCATCCAAACAGAAGCCCATGCATCTCTACAAACACAAAAGCCATAAAAAAGGCCGGAGAAAATCCAGCAATGTCCACCTGGATTCCTGTTTGGCAACGTTTCGATGGAACATCAATGCACAGCAGCTGCATGACACAGCACCGCACATCATGAATCATGGCAGACGTACCCAATGCCCGCCCAAGGCCGAAATATCTGTGTGAATGAATGTCATCAATGCTGAAGGCGACCACAGAAACGTGGGAAATGTAGCAAGATATGGTCCCACTTTAGCACGATTTGAGCTTCAAATACATTCTTTGGTCGTTGTCCATGGCAATTTCAACACATTAAGAAACTGGCCACAAATGGCAGTAGTTTGCCTGTGATCGGATAGACTGAACTTCCTGTTGTTGGTACTGGGCAAAAACCAGCCCGAAAGGTGGATTTATCAATGCATCAATCACAACTCGACTGTAGTATCTGTTCCCGTACTTTGGGTCACAGCGCGCCTCTCACAGCCACTTGGTGCGCCCCAAGGGGAAGACTTGCGAGGGGCCAACATCGCCAAAAGGCGAGTGAAGTTTGTGCGCACACATCCCGGGGCCAAACGACAACGGAAACAGTTGAGCTGAGACTTGCAGAAAATGCTGCGAGGTTGACATTGGTCCTTGGCAAATTGCAAATCCACCTTGACTGCATTTGGCAACGTGCTTGGCCAAGTGGTGCCCCAAGTCTAGAGAGCGATGGCATGAGAATGGGGTGCGCTCATTACACGAGATGGGAACGCTGTTGTGGGGAGAAACAGGCACGCGAGGTTATCATTGGTTGATTGTTTCGATTGGTGGCATTTTTGCCCGTCCTTGAATAAGTGGTCGCAATCTTGCACCCAGCACGGCGGGCTGTAGTGTAGTTTGTTGTCCGACACGAGGGAGAGTTTCAAGCCAAGAAGTTGATTAAGCTGCCGGTGCATGGTTTGGTGCCAGCCAACATGAGTGTCGCACAGGCAATTGGTTCACCTTCCTGGAGCCGTCGGGGTTGTGGGTGATTGTCTACGGAGCCGTATGCTTCAGCACGGGCGCATTTAGGCTGAGATGTTTGTGCTGAAGCGCTGAGGTGTTTCGAGCAAAAGGGCGCGACGGATAGCCGGTCATGCTTGAAGTGGACGAGGGAGCCCTCTGTCAAGACGCAATAATAATGCGAATAAGGAAGTGGTCACGGTAGGAACTCGGGCTGCTGGCTGCATGTTTTGGCTCTGTGCACGTTCTCCATTCTTCGACTCATTTTCGCCGTCAAAATGCGTGAGCCTGAGCGCCCCTGATTGGCGCCCACTCTTCAACTTGTGTGTGGGGCAATTGATTGGGTTCGGTTGAAAACGCTGCGGGAGAGAATTTCAGAACCAGTTTGGAAATTGCGTCTTGGGGTCAGGTGGGCGTGGCGTTGCATTGTGCTCCTCTCTGGCGAGCGCCTGGTATTGAATTGGCCATTGTAACGTGAGAGTTGGCGTGTGGCCGCCCAGTTTTGTTGGCACCGGCAAAACAGCTGGCGTTTCACGCAGTTCCATGGCCACATTCGAGCAACGTCGAGTTGCTGAAATTGTGTCGCTTCAGCGAAAGCCGCGTTCAAACAAGAAAACATCAAATCACGCAAACTCAGCGGGTGTCATGGATTTCTCGCTGGTGTGGAGCGGCAAGACATGCGGACACACAGCCAGTAGTTGGCGACTGATACTTTGTGGATGGGAGCGGCATACGTGTGCGTTTGTTTGGCAATGAGTCTGGCAGGGTGGGGCGTTCTTTGTGCAAACTGCACACGTGTGTGCACAGAGTTGCTTGCTGCGTGTGCCCTCGCAAATTTTCTATTTGCGCTTCCCTTAATGCGCCACTTGAGAAGCGCTCAAAGCATCTTCCCGGACAGCAGCGCTATGGGCATAATTATTTACACCGATTGCATGAGCGACGCCTTCTCTCGTGTCTTTTCGCACGTCTTGAAGCTTGCCCCTCAGGCTCCAAATTGGACCAGGTGGTGGGGCTCTCTTCCGTCGAATTTTCCACCTGCACTTTGCTTTGAAGCTGTGCATTACTTCCGCACGTTGACCACAATGCCGGTTGGAACCCAGCCCCAGGCCAACGCACACCACCAACAGGGAAAAAAAAGCTGTTCGCGATGCCAAAGGCAATGCCATTTTGACACCAAACGGCGCCATCGCAGCAATTGCAACGGCACAAAACCAGCTGTCACGGCATCAGTTTGTGCCGAAAGGCATCGCAGCTGCAATCCCCATAACGGTGTCTTGTACTGCTGCTTCGCCACCCTCCCCCCTTCGCGGCCCCTTCCGCCTTCCACCCGCATTCCATTCCCCACTACTTTGCATCGACCTCCCCCTCATCCCTATACTTTATCCACCCCTCCGGGTTGCTTTGGCCCTTCCCTCGGGCACGCCGCTGGTTGTCCAGCCGTGGCGTTAACGCCGAGGGAGGCTGGTTGCCGCGCCACGCCGCTCCCCCCTCCGCCCCTCTCGCTGCTCTTCGAGGCGCCAAAACGCCGCTGAAGCAATCGCGGATCCAATCGCGGAGCCGATCGCGGAGCCAGTCGCGAGGCGGGGCGGTGGGTCGACGGCAACGGCGGCGGAGGGGGAAGGGGCATCGACCGGCGCCGGGCGCATCAGGTGGGCGCCGGCCAGCAATTGGGCCGAGCAGGGAAAGGGGACAGACAAAATTGGGAAGGGGGTGAGAGACTGTGGGGCAATGGGGGTGTTTGGGAGATTTTCGGCGATAGATGGCGTGGTGATGGCCGCGTGGGTAGCGATGGGCCCTGGGTTGGCCAATTCCAAGGGCGGTGGGGGGTGGGGTGGGGAGCGGGGCGCAACGGGAAAAGGAGAAGAGGGGGAGGGCGGTTGTTTTCATGGGTCCCCATTTTGGGCGACGGGCGTGCGGAGCGGCTTGGAAGATCCACGGGAGACCGCCCGGTCTCACCCGTGTTCATCGCGAGTGCGGTGGGGAGGGGAGCCATGGGTGGCATGAGGCGGTTGTCACGGGCGCCGGAAGCAAACGCCAGCGGTGGGACCGAGGGAAGATCGACGACTCGCGACGCGGTGCCTTGAAACGCGACAGGAGCGCCCTTCAGGGCCTGCGGGCCATGGGCGCACGCGTTGCGCGGCGTGTGCCGCGCCCCGCCGCGCTGCTGAAGGTGGCGATGTCCGGCCAGGCGGTGCGGCAGTTTCGCTTGGTGTTTTGTTGAGGTTTGACGCCACGGGGGACGTGCGACAGGAGCACGGTTTGCGGCGCGGGCGACGCCGCCCGGCAGGAAAGCGTCACCTTTGGCCGCTCTGGGCCACCAGCGGTGGGCAGACAACTCTCGGCGCTCGGCTCGCGACACGCAAGCGCCTGACGCGCCGCCAGCGCACGCGCGTCCCTCAGAGCGTTCGACTACCTGCCCGGCTTCATTTTGCTGTCACTGCCAGTACTTTGAACAGTACTTTATTTAAAGAGTACTTCATATTCTGACCCCACAAGCCAATCTACTGAAAAGATGGGTTTCAGGGTTAGCCACTGGTGAGCAGTCAGGTTGTGGCAGTCCTACGGTGTCCAGGGCGCAGTGGGGCTATGTGGCGTGACATGGCAACTCCCTTCAACACTGATGGTGATGGCGACTCACTTGCCTGGACGCCCCCTGCACGCACGCGGGCCACCAATTCCTCACAACAAGTGCACCGCACGTAATCCCCTCGAGTCTGTGCCGCTGCTATGCCACGCGAGCTCCTCGTACATAGGACGAAACTGCCTTCACAGCCTGGAAAGCGAAGTAGCGAATTTACGAAGTTGGGCGAAATTGCCAGCGCGGAGCAGTAACAGCGCCAGACGGTGGCGGTGCCACCGTGATTTATTCTGTGCGGACACGCTACCCTGCAGGGCGTGCGCAAGGCACCACGAGCCATCTTTTGGCAGTGGAAAAGCCGAGCGGTATTAACAGGAGCTGTACAACAGGTGGCTCCCCGTCGTCAATGGAATGCAGAAAACAGGCCTTCGCGTGTGAAAGTGGGGTAGCGAGCTAGCAGCCGGAGGCGCTCCAGCTGCCTGCCGCCGGAGATCGGGCTTGTGTGACGCCCCAGCTAAACAAGGCTGTTGACCTTGTCGAAAACGTTGCAAACCACTTCTCCTTCAGCTGTCAGCTGATATAACACACGTTCCACAGCATGCGCAAACAGCTCGTTTCTGCAATTGCGCTTTTCTTCCTTTCATTTTCTTGCTTCCCCTTTTCCTTCCTGGCTGGTCCTTGACTATGCATAGTGGCAGCACCACCAGTGTGCATCCTGCCAGCAAAGAGTGTTGCCCGTGCGCAATTG
Organism: Ostreobium quekettii; assembly: GCA_905146915.1. Taxonomy (NCBI): domain Eukaryota; kingdom Viridiplantae; phylum Chlorophyta; class Ulvophyceae; order Bryopsidales; family Ostreobiaceae; genus Ostreobium; species Ostreobium quekettii. The sequence continues at coordinate 59,973 of CAJHUC010000824.1, read as the reverse complement.
TTGATGCGAAAATCGAAATGGTTCCCTGCGGTTATTTTGAGGTGCAGTGAACGGCGGCCTGTCCCATTCGTGCCCTGCGCACAAAATCCGCCAAATTCGGCTTTCAGCTGTTGTGACGGCGCATCATCGGATCGCAGCGCCCGCAGAAAATAGCCCCCCCACGCACTGTTTCTTGCTGAAGGAAATGCGGGCTGACTCACAGAACTCCGCTGGCGTCCTGACACGAAGCTTGGAATTTTGCTGCAAGCCCCCATCGCCGTGTTGTTCGGAACATTTCCGGCCGCAAATGGAGCGTTACAAGGAATTGAAAAGTTGACGGTGACTGCTTGGCACACACATGTCGTGTATGTTCAGGCACCGCTAGCGCAGTGCGACATTGAGGGAGGGGAGTATTGGCTGCATGTCGCTGCAGAAATGTGGCTCGAGAATATCTTTGTGCTCTTGTAACCGCAGTGGTGGCTACAGTAATGACAGCGCAACTTGCGCCCTGTGACTGTGCGATTAAGTGTACTACCCGTTCTATGAGAGTGGATTACAGCGCACTAAGCGCCTAGCATATTTGTGGCGCTACACTTCCGCATTGCGAAGGATTAGAAAATGCTCGGAACGTGGTGAAAACTGGAGAAATTACTCGTGTAACATCAAATCTCCTTGTTGTGCAGATCCAAGAGCGGGCTAGGGGGGGCTCAAAATGGACGGTGGGGAGGCGGTCGCACTCACCAGCGCATCCGCCCCTGACACGAAGTCCCAGGTGGACGCTCTGAAATTGAAATACAAGGGGATTGGCGGAAAGGGCAAAGGGGATGGGGTGGACGCCAAGGGCCCCAAAAGTGCCTCCGCAACATTGGGCCCGCGGCAGGGCCTGCCGTGGAACAAGTACAACAGGCTGCTGTCCCAGCCGAAGCCGCCTGCACGAATCTCTAAGCCCTCGAAGGAGGAGAACGCGAGGCGCAAATTATGGATGGAGGAAAAGCTGAAGTACCAGGAGAAGCAGCAGCGCCTCATCGAGAAAAGGTGGCGACGTTGGGGGCGTTTGTGGCCAATTCTGATTTGAAGAGCGTGCAATTTCCCATGTGCAAAATAAAGAAATTCGACGCTGAAAAGAGGCGTGGACAACATGGTAATTTCCTCGGTACTGTCACCTTTGAACACAGCCTACATAGCCAGTGCGCTAGGGGAAAAAGGCCAAATAACGCGTGCCCAATGTGTGCAAAGCTTACTAGTTGTGAAATTTTTGCGCTCTCAGTGTGCAGAACTTTGATACATTGCGTTTTATGTGTGTCCGCAAAAGTGTACTTTGGTCCTTTTTTGCCAGTGGTGCATGCTGTTTAGCTACACAAAAACTGCACAAACGCAGGCGCAAATTTTGTGAAGTTGCGCAAAATTTTTTGCTCTATTTTTGCTGCTCACGCACCAACTGACACCGGGGGAGGCGGGTGTCGGCCTTGCACCAAAAGAGAAGACATATTCAGTACACAATATGGCAAAGCATGCAATGTATGTGCATTACACGTTTCTTAAGACGACTGCGCATATTTTGACGAACTAATGAGCTGAACGAAAATGCAATGCTGCAAAACTGTGCACAATAGCAGCGTGTCCAAAAATTTGCGCGGGGCACCAATTTCGAAAACTCCCCTGGGTGCCATCAGATGCTGAAATTGATACTTCCCAATCTTTTTCCTTCCAAAGCGTACAACTGACTCCGCCTACTTATTTGCAACTGGAACAAGTATCCCCCAGAAACAAGATCGCCATCGAGTGCGCGCAATGGCGTGTTAAAAATGCCATCACAGCCGGTCACGTTTCAGCGAAGCGCAGTATTGAGCAATCACGGAATCCTGTCTGAGCACACATTGAGGCAATCTGTTTTGCGCTATTGTTTTGCCACGAAGTGTGCTGCACGGGCACCCACGTTGCGGACAAATCGATATTGAATTCTGAAAGCAACTGTGCACAGAAAAACGGCCGAGAAACAGAAAAAAGAAGAAGTGGAGAGGAAAAAGGCCATGGAGAGGAAGGAGGCGCTGTACGAGCGGTCCCAGCAGCGGATGGAGCTGCAGGAGCGGCTGGCGCGGCAGCGGGAGGAGGCGGATGAGCGCTTCCGATCCATGCTAGCCCAAAAACTGTCCCAGGGCGCGCCCCTCCACGAGCGGCTGCACCAGAACTTCCAGAGCATGACCTCTGCACTGGACAGCGAGAAGAGGTGCGCGTACGACAAGGAAGTGGGATGGCTGAAGTCCTTGCGTGTGCGGCAGATCGTGGACGAGAATGCCCTGACTGTGCTGAGGAATCAAGGGGCCGAGGGGGCGGGGCTGAGAGCAAGGGCCAAGAGGGGTCTGAGCGCGGGGACTGGGGCCCACTCTGGGTCGGGATACCGGCCGCTGAAGCCGAAGCGCAAGGCCGTCGTGGACAGAGGCACGTCCCCCGTTGATGTCGACGGACCTCCGCCCAAGGGCGCCAGGGTGTTCGACCTTCCTGTGAGGAAAAAATCAGATGCCGATGAGAAAAAAGCGCCAAAAGAAGAGCCCCGATCTCAAGCGAGGAAACAGTCTGAGGTTCCACCCAAAAAGGCGTCAAAAGACGAGCCCCAGCAGCAGGGGGGGGGACAGGCACAGGCGGCAGCGAAAAGCGCGCCGGAAGAGGAGCCCCAGCTGAAGGAGAAGCTGGCCGAGGAGGAGAGGCGGAAGGCGGAGCTGGAGAGGGAGGCGGAGGTCGTGAAGGAGGAAGACGCGGCGGGTGGCAGCGAGGCGGAGGCGGACTCCGTGGAGGACGAGGGGGAGAACGAGGGGGATGAGGAGTCCAGCGGGAGCGCGGGGTGACGTAATCTGCGGAGAGCATGATCCCGGGGATTGGGCGGGTGGGGGATAGCAGGTGCGCTGGCGTCCCGATGAGCAAGCACTGCTTACTAAGCCCTGATTGCTGAACACTGCTCACTGAGCAGGGGTCGTCTGCCGCAGGCCGGGCAGAAAGCGGATGTCAGTGCAAGTTCAGGGCGATCGGTGGGTAGGTTTCCGTCGCAGCTGTTGAGCTGAGGCTTGAAAGTTTGTTAGGGGATTTTTTGAGCACGGGCAGGCAGCGAGCCAGAGACTTGCCCAGACAAAGGGGGGCTGGGAGGCTGGCCTGGGGATCTGATGAGGGTATTATCCAGGCAAATCCAAATTCGTTGGCGGCAGACCCGAATCCGGATAGCGGGGATGTAATTTAGATGCTGGGGTATGGGTGGCCGTGAGGGGCGCGCAGCCAGGGCAGCGCACGGTTGTTGACTGGGGCGCAACGTTTCCTGTCGCGATCGCGACAATTTTGGCGCCTTGACGTGGGGTCCACAGTCCAGGCTTGCGCTTCAGCGCATTTCTGAGTCCCCATCTTCTTTTGTAGGCTCTTGCAGAAAGTTAAGCCAAGAACGACCAATTGGCGCGCTCCGTTGTGCCTGTAACAGCTCGAGCAAAAAAAATGCTCGAGAACCTTGCCGTTTGGCACACACAACGAGAAGTAACGCGCTGCTGGGCACACCAAAAAATGAGCGTTCGGCATTTGGGAATGGAATTGACGGAGAGCCTCTTGGGCGCCTTGACACGCTTTCCGTGGGAAGCGCTGTCGGCACCCTTTCCAAAGGGCTCAGAAAGATTGTGTCCAATTGGACAAGGTGAGTGCTAGGGAAGAGTGCCAAGCACCAGGTTCCTCAATTCAACAGGGTCTTATTCACGACACCATACAAGGCATGTGAGGCGGATGATATTCTTATTCGATGGCATCTCGGGCGATGCAGCGCCAAGCCAATATGTCTCGGGGCGCTGGGAGCCAATGGAATTCGAGTGCCATTCCCGCAACGGCTTGGATTTGTATTCACACATCATTTGACTGAGCAGCGTTGGCAGCAAGGACCCTTCCTGGCCGAAATGGGGAGCTGATGGCCGACTCCTTGCCTTTGCGCATGAAATTCTTCGGCCGAGCTGGCCCGCCTCGCCTGAGTTCATTTTCCTTGCACATCGAATGCATCGGCAGAAAGTTCAAGTCAGTCGTCGCATCGACTCCTGGACACATACCGCAACAGAACAATTCGCCTGCGGCAATTCTTGACTCGCAAATTGGTGGCCTCCACCAGCCCCAGACCAATCATCGAGAGAGAAGTAAACTTTGATTCTCGCACCCAGAGGGCAGCCCGCAGCTCCCCCGCGCTCACCGCACCCAGCACGGCACGGCAGCTCCGATGTCCCAACATCGCGGCACAGTACATTAGCGCCGCCCTGCGCCGGGGGAATATCTGCTCAATCCCCCCTGGCCAGCCAACAACACATAATGTACTAGAAGTTTCGACGCCTTTTCCTGCCCCATCAGCCCCAGGCCCGCCCCCCCGCCCCCCCTTGCCCACCGGCGCCGGGGCCGCGCCTCGGCACCCTCCCCTTCGGACGCTTGCCGAACAAAGCCCTCCAACTTTGCCTTTTTTGGTGCATCACTTCACCCCTTTGCCGTCGGTGTTTGAGCGCAAGGGCATCCCGCTCGCGGCTCGATCGCCCGTGGTCAAGCCGTGGCGTTCCGGCAATCGCCCCGGGGCGTGGCATCAGAATCTGCCGGACTTGCGCTGTGCCGCGATTGGATCTTTGGGTTGGTTTGCGTGTGTTTGGCGTGGGGAAGGAAGGCATGAGGGCCTGGACTCATTGCCGGTGTGTGCGCTCGACCTGACTGCTGGGAGCACGGAAGGGTGGGCAGGGGGCGCACAGGACGGGATTCCGCATCGAAGGAACCCCGCACGGCGCAACAAGGGCCGAAAATCTGGCCTCTGATCTTGAGCGGGGATCTGGAGCGGGCTGAAAGACCCGCAGCGGGTGCGGAGCGCGGCCTGGGCATCTGGAGTTTGGGTGAATTGACGTGCGGGCCGTGATGAGGAATTTGAGGCTGGCGGGGCCGGCTGCCAGGGCGCTGCCCGTGGTGCTGGGCGCGATGGCGGTCTTCGGGGTGGCCAGGATGGGCACGGGCGTGCCGCTGTCGATCTGGGGCCCCGTTTCCGCGGGCGTGTGGTTCGCCTACGCTGCTCTGGCGGGCTGGGACCGCCTGGGCTACGTGGAGCAGCTGGGCGTGTTGTGGGGGGCCGCCAGCGCGTATAGTTTCGTGGCGTTCCTGCACAAGGAGACGTCTTTTCAGGTGAGGGCGGGCACAGGGGTGGGGTTGGGGGTGGGGGTGGGGCCGTTGGATCCTCGTGCGACAAAATGTGGCCCAGGCTCTGCGGGGGACTGCTGGTCCAAATTTGTGGTCGGGCCGGTGCAAGCAGTGCGATTCTGTGCATTTGGGCGGCTTGCCAGCAGCGAGGGCGCTTGCGGGCTGTGTGGGGGGGGCTCAACTTTCCTGCACGTGGCAGCCGGCAAGCAAACTCCTCTGAACTTGAGGCCAGGCATTCGCCTGTCAATCGACGAGTTGGCCAAAGGAGACGGAAAGAAACACAAGAGCAGCCTCTCCAAAGACCCCAGGCTGGAGGGCCTGCCAGTATTCCCTGGCGAATTGCCCCGATGATGGCGTCATCAAATTTTTGCTTTGCCATGGGCTCTGGGAAGCACAACGCAACTGTTCCAGAGCGCAAGAAGCGCGACATCCTTGCTGGTTACGCGGGGAAGTGTGCGCGATGCCGTGGGGAAGCGGTGCAATGGTGTTTCTGTTGTCAAAATGCGAGTTTGGCGCTGGACAAGAGCACCCTGTCGAGGTCCTCTGGTGTGCGTGGTTCAAGCAATCCAATACATGATCGCGGAGTTGTCCTTGTCCACTTCCCAGGGGCACAGGTTCAGTGTCCTTGGGAAATGATGTGAAGCGTCCCTGGGGATTGTAGTGCAAGCTGGTACATAATCGTAGCAGCAAGCCATGGGTGACATATGTTTCGAATTGGCTTATTTAGCACGTTTTGGATCTGCAGTTATCCAGAGGAATATCGTTTCTTCTTGCAGCTACTCACAAAGAAAGGCAAAACATAGCATGGCTTTGTGGAGGGGATAAACATTGTGTGGTATTGACATCGGCATCGACGTCTGTCGTGGTGCGTAAAAGGTGTAAAATATTTGCTCAAGAAATCAGTGTTTCGTTTCTAACAGGCGGGAAGTATGTCACACAATGCCAGCCTTCTAAGCCACAAAGTTCTGATGTCTTGGACTTGTGTGTGCCATGAAATGTGCTGTGGATACTTAGCATGAGAAATGAACAGCAAGGAGCAGAGAGTCGGATGCACAGGAACCATCCACTAAAACAGAGAACATCTTCTCGGGCATGTGCATCATCTGGCTTGTTTTTACCCAAAGAATATGTGGCATGCCATATGGCAGCCAGTGTGTGTTTGCATGTGAAATTAGCAATGGGAGTCACAATGCTGAGGTTCCGGTAATTTTTGCAACTGCAGTTGTGATGGTGCACTTCGCGTTCTCCCTGTCAGCATATGTGCTCCTCTGGTGCAGGCAACAGGCAACCATGATCACAGTACCACCACTAAATCCCAAAATGGATACAGCACTGCTTGGTTTGCGCCACTCCACTTCCCCTCTTCACTGTCCCCGGTTTGCCACTCCACCACTGTACCCCTTGTTTCACCTCTGTGTACAGCTAGCAAAGACAGGGTTCTTTTGTCTCCATTGCCGCAGCAATCGATATGGTGGATTGACATCTGATGCATTTGGGCTTTGTTTTTGCAGGGCTGGGGTGACGTGTACTTCTTTTGCGGGCCCCTGCATGAGTACTGCACCTGTGGCTTCCGATGGAACCTTCTTGGCTGGTGGAAGGCTGTCACTGTTTGGAACTTCTCCATTGCCAGTGCCGTCGGCCTGCAGAAGCTTGCGCTGCAGTTAGGCCTTGGGGGACTGCTGCCCGGTGGGTGTGCAGTGAGTTGCGCCACTGGCTACTAAAGAGCAGGGGGCGATGCATAGTGGTATTGATTTACCTGTGCCATCGGATCTAGCTGTTAAGCAGACAGCATGTCAGCTTATTGGCATCAGAAAATGTGTGTCTTTGTGCCACGCTTGCAGACCTGCAAATCGGTCTGTAATGTGTTGGATGCGCATTTGTTATTTTGGAATAGGGAATGTCCACAATTTTCCGAAGTTCATCCCTTGAATGGATCCAATGTTGTGTATCGTGTGGGTGCAGGCAACTTTAGGGGGGTGGGCACTAGTAGGGCAGTCTTTGTCGCTGTTGTTTTCATACGGCCGTTTTGTGCTGCAAAAGATGGGAGCACATTTGAGAGGTCAGATTCCGCAAGAAGTAAAGGGGGGTCTTTGCCTCCTTAGGAGAGAACGCACGGTGATGCAATGATCCAAGAGGACCTGAAATGTGCCTTCCAAGCCACAAAGGAAGGCTACAACACTTTGTTGTTATTTCCTCAGGAAATATTCGCATTAATGATTCGTTTGGAAAGGGAACTGGTAGTTTCTGAACACTCTGCATTCGTGTGTCTCAGCTGTGGTTTGAAGCAACTTCTATGGAAAACTAAAGGACTCTGTGTTCCTTGCACCTGTGGATCGTGCTGCGCTGATAGGCTAGGCTAATTATAGAGCGGTGTCACAGTGTCTCTGGGCCATCAAGTGTGCAGAGGGGAATTTATCTTGTCACTTGGATCATGCAGTCATCATTGTATGATTATCAAAGCATCATTGGAGCATTGGATCGGTGCAGGTTGTGCATGGTTGTCTGTTTAAGTCTCTTGTTACCATTTGTCATAATGCAAAACTTGCATGGGCACATACATGGCGGTAAAGGGTGATTGTTCTAGAGAATTCTTTGACATGTCCACATGATCCCTTGCGCTGCCCATCTGTTTATTCTGCAAGGAGTGCATAGGACTACTGTAGGGAAGTTGCATTGGTGCCGACAAGAGTTTGCCTGCGGGATTGTGCTGATGGTGTTGGAGGGGTTTGTTGCAGGCGAGGAAGTTGTAACAAAAGACTCGTTCATCAGCGTCTGTTGGCGTTTGGTGCCATACTGGCTCAACAATTGGGAACAGAATTGGGGAACAGAATGCAGTTCGATGCTGTTTGAAGTTCCACGCTTTGCCTTGGAGCTGTTGGTGATCCTTCCTTGCGTTCAGGTGGGGACAGCTCGATGTCTGTCACGCCGTCGTGCACGTCTGTTCTGCTGTTCAATGTCTGTTGAATTCTGCCGCGGTTGTTTGTTGTAGCACTGTCTGCGATGGTGGAGTGCTTATGTCAATTCCTGTTGGATCCAAGCAGTGGGGGATCAGCACACTGTTTTTCCATGTGACTGACTGAGAGGTCTTTATGTGGCACAGCGCATTGGGCATGCAATGCATGTTTGCATGAAGAAAAGCATTCTAGAATTGTATGGTCTGTGGTACACACATGTCCAACTGCATCGCTGAGTCTCAAGTTTTGGCACTCCGAACACAACAGTGTGGATTGGAGACATGTGCATGTCATTTAAACAATGCAACTGCTCTGCTGTACTTTGCCACCTATTTTCATTGCCTTTCTGAGTGAGTCCTTGGTAGAAACAGGTGAGTGCTGTATTGTTAGTGGAATCTTGTTTGCTTGTCTCATCTTTTCTGAGCTGCATATATCCTGAGTCGCTTTGGAGGCGCCACATACTGGAATGTGTAGAGCAAAGGCTTCTGCTCATAACGGTACTCGTTGCAGCTGCAGTGTGTCGTGGGAATCTCAATCTGTTGAGTAAATGGCTTGCATCTGCATCTCCATAGTGGGCTTCCCTTGGGTTTGCAAGTTTTGCTAGTTTTGAGGTATTTTCTTGCACTGGTCCATTTCGGGGAGTTTGTCTCATCAATCCAGTACTGATGGGGCACGCTTTGTGATCTTCCAGATTTTGTGTTCCCGATTGAAGATTCTAGCAGCAGCACAGATCAGGGTGGTTGTACCAGAACAGGAAGCAGGCATGGTTAGCCGGGAAAACATCGCCGCCAACGTCATCAAAGGACATTGGGAGGTGGATCCATCACAACGAAACATGATGAAGAGGCTGAGGTGAGGCGGTGGCCGACCTGTCCATTTTGGCCTTCTGAGACCATCTTGAAGAGTCCTTAAAAGATGCGGATGCGATGCTGTTCTGATTGGTGTCCTCATTTTGAACAACGACAAGTTGTGTTTTGGAGAGATTGGTGGGGATAGCATTGCCCTTCAACTTGTTGCTCCTACTGGATGCTCACTGAATTCCTTTGATTGCATTTGCATGGACAAGGCAGAATGGGCCCTTGGACCTTGTAGGCGATGATGGGCTTGTAAACATCCAGGACGTTTGACCCTCAGTTATGAACTTGCGCTCATCACCAGTTGCGCGCAAGGGTTGAAGTGTGGTGAAGTGCATGGGTTTGGCAACTGTGGTCTGAATGCCTTGGTTGAAACTAGCACTGGGAGCCTGTTGCCTTTGTTACATGCACGTGCACCAAGCCTTCGCTGTGGACATGGTGCACATGATAGAGTTCAATTCATTTTCCCCGTTGCATATCACCTGCAGCTTAGCTTGTTGCATATATCCCACCACATCTTCCTGTCAGGAGGCACATGTGTCCTTTTCTGCACCCCTGTGGCGATGTTTATCCTGAATTCTTCAGCGATGTTCCTGCAGCAAATTGTGTCTGTGAGGCAGTGGTGGTACAGGGCTGAGCATTCAACTGTATTGCTGACACAATGGTTGGTCTTCTGAAGCGCATTTTACTTGCTGTGGCACATTACAGAGGAAGTAGTATTGTTTGGAAATCTTATATCTTTGAGCCTCTTACTCACTGCATATCGATAAATGTAAATATTGCGTACGTGCGATACAGGCAGACTGTATTGTGTGCTGTAGGTAGCTGATCTCTACAATAGGATTAAGAACAGAGACAGAAAGCGCCATTGCCCAACGCTTGCTTGAGAGCTTCCTGTGCCCGGTGCAGGTGCAACATGCGCATCATGGCCTTCATCGTCTGCCTGCTGGTCATGGCAGGCCTCAACTCTCTGTGGGTGCCCCTGCGCCTGGAGCAGGAGTCCCTCAACCATCCCCGCTCTGACATGGCCATTGAGGCAGGGCAAGCATTGGAGTCAGGCTCCAACACCTTTGGCCTCAGGGCGCAGTGCGCCGCATGCCCCGCTGGGTGGCCATTCAAGGTTGCCGACGTGCCGGGCCCAGGGCCGCAATGTATGGACAGCGACGTGGAGTATGTGGAGTCGCTCAAGACAGCCTACCTTGACAAGAGGCAGTGTAGGGACATGGAGATACTGAAGTGGTCGATTAGGAAGCATTCTGTGGAGCTGGGACGCATGAGGGTGCGTGTGATTTGCAGCCACAGACTTTTGGAGCCAACTTTGCCATTCCCAAGCTGAGGATTCCATTGGCGTTCTTGTCAGTTGACTTTGCCCATCTTTGGCTCCTTACCCGACCGGCCTCCAGATGGCTGAGTACTTGGCTACTCGTCAAAACCTGTATTTCAAGACAGTGAAATCCTCATGAGCGACCAGGCTGTGCAACCCCTGATTGTCTTTTTGATCCCGTGCAGGATGAGGATCATCAGCGCATGATACCCCTCATCGAGATCGCGCTCGCCATGATGCGCTTTTCCTGCGAGAAGTTTTTCGTGCTGCTGACCGTCTACGTGAACTACCTGTTGTTCCGGGAGCCACCTCCCTTCGCCAGGACCCTGGTCCTGGTGAACAACGCCTTGTCCATGATCTTCCAGCACGTTGTGCTGTACACGTTCCCTGCCATCTGCTGGGCGTACGGCGCTGGCGTTGTGTTCTCCACATTTGTGTCCCTCATATTCTGGGCAGGCCCCCTGATGGGCGCCTATAGGCACTTCACCAAGGCCTTCATGCTTACGCTCCCCAAGGACCTGTCCCCAGCCATGCCGCACCATGTCGAGCGGATGGGCAACAACTGCGCGATATGCTGGGGCACCCTAAAAGCTGCCGCCTTCAACGGCGCACTCACCAAGTCCGCGGGATCAGCCCTGCCGTGCGGCCATGCCTTCCATGCCGCCTGCCTCACCCAGTGGATGGACCAGTGTCTCGTGCAGCAGCGGGCGCCAAAGTGCCCCATGTGCCAATCTGACATCCAGTATCGTGTCTGCGTGCGGTGGCCCTGGTCTCAATCGCCAGCGCTGCCTGGCACTTCTGGCGCTGGCGGCGCCAATGCCCAGGTGCGGCCTGTGACAGATCAGGGGCCGCAGGCCGAGGCCGAAGGGGGTGATGAGGACTTCTTGTTTGGGGATCCCAACTTGCAGGGCCTGTTGGATGACATGCCGGACATACTTGCTGATGTGGTGGAGGACGAGGGGCATGTGCAGAGGATACTTGGCAGGCACGAGTTTGATGGACTGATCGGGGAGGACGAGTCGGGGGCAAGCGAGGGGGAGGCGAGCGAGGAGGGGGGCGAAGCGGGGGGGGAGGGAGGCGGGTGGGATGCGTGTGATAACGGGGTGGACCTGGCGAGCAGCCCTGATTCGGGGGCCAGCCCCGGGCAGAGCTGCCGCACTTTGGGAGCAGGGGAAGACAGTCAGGGAGGGGACTGGGCGGGGTCTTCGGGAGGCGGTCAGGATGGTATAGGGAGCGAGGATGTGGCATCGCTGTCGGCGTCCTTCCAGCAGCTGCGCTTGAGGGAGGGCCCCTCGGTGTCGAGGAGCTGCATGGGCTTTGGCCAGGATGGATTGGTGGCTTCGGGCTCAGAGCCGCAGTTGAGAAATTCGCCTGTGGAGGGATGCGAAGGGAGCACCACTGGGTATGAGGGCCATGCTGCCGGGGCCGTTTCGGGCAGTGCCCGGGCTGGGGAGGCCCACAGGCCCATGGGGCAGGTGGTGAGCCAGCTGCCGTTGGAGAAGCCGTGGCTGGGGCCTGCCCAGTAGTAGCGGAGCAGCGCGCAAGTGGAACGCAGTCATGCCGTTTTGGAACAGCGTCGCTGGCTGGTTGCATGCTTGGGGCGCCGAGGCCGCTGGATGGGGCGTGTGTGCGCGCGTTGCCATATCTGTGTTTGAGCAGCGCTTATTCAGCTGAGGGGTGTGCTCAGGCACGGTGGGCCTTTGGAGGCCCATTTTGTGCATAATGTATGGGACTGTGGCTCAGGTGGGGTTCTGGGCTGTTGAATTGTTACCAGCCATGGTGCCCGCTGCGCTGTGGTGGGATCGTGTGGGCCAGCGCAGTGGAGAGTTGTTTGGGGCTTCAACCGGCGAGCAGAGGCTTGCAGCGGACGCAGAGCAGCGCTGCTGTTTGTGGATGTGGTGGTTTCTGCAGCCCAGGGAATGAACATGCCAGTGGAAAGGGGATCCAGATGGCTGCAAACAGGCGGCTACTGTAGGAGTGGATCAAAGGCTGTGGGTCGCCACCGGGGCTCTGCGCTTACTCAGATCTAGGGGACGGTCTGTTGTCCTTGTTTGGCATGGGTTAGCTAGGGGGATCGCTTCTCCCAGGTGGGAAGTACAAATTTTAGTTTCACCTGTTCTTCAACACTTTTGGAAACAGCGCGCTCTTGTGCGCTGTCCTCGCTGGCAGGTGTTGGAGCAGCACAAGCACGCGAACAGCCCCACGGCCCAGGGAGTACTCGCAATGGGCGCAATTGTCTGTCCTTGCAGGGCTTGGGACGGGCACAAATTGGAGGCCTGTGGCTCAGAGATGCGCTCTGGAGCCTTATGGCTGCCGTTCGAATTCCGTCGATCAGAATCGCCCAAACGACGAGTGCTGTCCCTGAACCGTGCAATCGATGATGGACGAAAGTGCGCACGCAAGAATAGTCTCGATGTGTTCGCTTGTTTTCCAGGTATACAGCATATCGTTTTCGTGCTTCGATACGTATCGATTTTTCGACGCGTTCAGCGACCAGCGCGCCTTTTTTTTCATGTTGCTGTAACTGACACATTCGCTCGTCCTTGCACATCACGTCGTGTATCTCGTATGCTCTGCGGTCCAAGTGCAAGTATCGCAACCTGGAGGGAACACACTGGGAATGCGCCAACTTCTGCGTTCGAGGAACATGAGAAGCTTCGCTGTGCGGCGACGCCAGCCAGGTCTGGCGTTTTTTGATTCGTGCGATCTTTCAACGGCACAGACGGGGCCGCTGTGTGGACTGCCAAAAGCAGGCGCCTGGACGTGTGAGGGCTGCAGCTCGCTGCGGCACGACATACGAGGGACGCCTTGCAAGAAGCGCAAAACTGTGCCCGCATCGGGGCTGCCCGGGAACAGAAAGATGGAAAGTGGACAAATGACGGACTGGAAAAATGGGAAATGGAAAGCGCGCAGAAATGAAAAAGTGGAAAAGTCGAGAACTGGAAATACGGAGAAATGGAAGAAAGGACGAATAAAATGAAAAGTGGAAAATGAAACGAAGAAATGGAAATTTAGAATGAGGCCGGCCAATTGGCACCCAGGCGCCTCTACCTCGCTGTGGCGCCGGCGAGCGACTCTGCCCGAGGCCGCAAAAGCAACGCGCGCGCAGGGCGATGGGCTGCTGGTTGCGCGCACCGGCGCCTTGAAACTGCGGAAGCCCATCCTTGGCCTGTCCCTGGACGCCCATGGACCCCACCACGGAGCGCCGGTCGTTGCTGGAGGAGATTGAGAACGCGCCGGCCAACAGGGCGCCATCCGAGAAGAGCATCAGGCGATACCTGAGGATCGTGCGCGAACAGAGGACCAGGGAATCTGAGTCAGTGGCCAAATGGGGTGCCGTCCTGCTGAGGTGAAACAGCGCTGGGCGGTTTGGTTTAGACATCGGAAGGACGGGGTCGCTGTGCGCCCATCTTTTTCGCATGCGCCTGGTCTAATTGATGCAGCCCTGGTTCAGGGTAAATGCCGCGAATCGCGCTCCAGTGGGTGTCGTGATTGTTCAAACGATGGCGTGGGGGTTGGAGCTTTGCCTGGAGGCAATCCGCGCGCCAAGGGAGGGGGGCGGAATGGCCGCGCTGCGATCAGACGCGATCGATGTGGCTGGGGCTTGGGGGCGGGAGGTGCTCTTTGGCTGGTCGTTTCTCTGGCAGCAGCGCGCGGCTAGCCAATGGAGGGGAGATTGGCGCATGATGCCGCGTCCACTTGTGGTTAGTCCCACTGGGAACCTGCAAGTTCAGGCGAATGCTTTCCCTAGGAGCCATCACGAAGTCTGGAAGTAGCCAAATGAACCAGCAACTGGGGATGATCGCTGGGTTGCGACAGAACATCTCTCGCCTTGTCTTTTGTGCAAAATTCTCAGCCAGGTTTCCTGTGAGTCTTTTGCCACTAATTAATTAATAAGTCTCTGCGATCAGCGATTTGCGGATTGGGGTCAGCTGGGCTGCTGCCAGCCTGGCTCACAGGAGCCCACATGCAATGAGAAAAGAGCTGCCTTTAGCGCACAGGAGGCAAAGGTACCTGGTGCCACCAAAACGCCTGACTCTGCAAATTGCAGCAACACACAGATTTCGAGCACCCCAAAGCATGTCCAGTTGTGCCTATTGCTCAAAGGCTAGTTGCCGGCATCATTGTGTCCAACGGCAAATTTCTTGGAAGCGACCTCCTTGGAAGCGAGCAGGGCTGTGGGGTTGATTTGAAACATGCTGGGTGCCTTGGGAAGACACAAAGGTGATCCATGGAACCCTTACCAAATACACAAAGCGTGCTATCAGCGAAACAGACAGGTGTGGCAGGGACTTGAGCAACGCTGAGGCAGGCACCTTCATGCTTCCCTTCACAGCGCCCACAACTGTTTGCTGCATACCCAACCCACCGGTCACGGGCTTGTTGTGTCTGTGTGCCAAGATTTGTTTGGAATCCTGGAAAAGAAACAAGATCGCACATGGTAGAAAACCCTCCTGACAAGGGAACAGTGCTTTGCAGTGCTGTAGATGCTGCCAGCAACAGGCTTGAAATCGACAGCAACAGTTATGCACTCTGCCTGGGCTGTGGCTGCGAATGTGCGCGTGTGCCGAGTTTGTGCTTTGTGGATGGCAGGAAGTACAGGAGGGTGTTACCAGAAGAGGAGCTGTGGCTGGTCCAGGAACAAGTGGCAATGGCCGCGCTCGACTGCCATGCATTGTCGGTTGCTGCCACCTGCATGAAGGCCATCTCAAGACAGTTTCCAGACAGTGTCCGCGCCAAGAGGCTGAAGGGCATGTACATGGAAGCCACAGGGAACTTGGATCGCGCAGATGGGATATATGACGAGATACTGGCAACTGACCCCTGCAACGAGATGATCTTGAAAAGGAAGGCCACATGCAAGAAGACCAAGGGGGACATCCCAGGGGCCATCCAGGCCCTGAAGCACTATGTGGACATCTACATGCTGGACAGGGACGCGTGGGAAGAGCTGGCGGGCTTGTACATTAAGCAGCACCTGTTCAAGCAGGCCGCCTTCTGCTTCGAGGAGCTCATCATGCTGGCCCCTAACAGCCTCACCTACAACTTGCGATATGCTGACGTGCTGTACACCATTGGGCAGCAGGCCAACTGGAAGTCTGCACTGTCGTACTACAGCCGGGCCGTGGAGCTGTCGGGAGGGGGTTGTGTACGGGCGCTGTTTGGCGTGTGCTGTTGCCTGTCCAACTTGGACCCCAAGGGCCAGGAGGAAGATGAGGATGAGGAGGGGGGGCGGGCGCTGGGGCCCCTGTCAGCAAAGGCGCTGGTAAAGTGGTACAGCGAAAAATGCCCTGATAAGTTGCCGTACCTGAGGGAGGTGCTCAAGAGCCAAGAGCTCCTGGACTGATTGTATGGATCTGGATAGCGGGGTGGCAGCGGCCTGGAACTCTGCGGCCGTGCCAGGGAACTGGAGCGGAAATGAGTTGTTGAATTGGTGATGTTCACGGATTTTGCTAGCTATGCTCGCATAGTTCAGTGCCCACTGGACTTGGTCGCTGGGCGTCCCAGCCAGTCACCACTCGGGCAGTCAGCAGTGCTGTCATGCTGCCTGATCAGTGCATGGCTGCTGGTTGACAGTACTGACAGTCAGGTAGGCCATTCCTCTGCACTGTGTGCAGCAACTGCACTACAGGACCGCAAATGCGTCACAGAGCCACAGGATGGCAGCTGGCCCATTGCTGCTAAGCACCAGCACGATCCTGCTGGCCCTTTCTTAGCTGACACCCAGCTACAAGACATGCCCTGTGTCAACAATGTAATTCACAAGCTCTCATGGGTTAGCATTGCTTGGGGCATGCAGACTCAGCTGTACCACGTAACATGCTCCGACGCATAGCAGTGACACTTGCTGACATTACAACACACAAGGCGGCAGCTTTATTTTCGTCGATGCAGTCCTCGGAATCCAACGATACAATGCAGGGTTGTTCAGGTGTTTTGGCACCCCTCCACCAGCTTGGGCGCCAGCCACAACTAAGGCGGAATTGGCGTGTTTTTGAGGTGTGACACCGAGGAGTGTCCTGTGCGCGAACGTGCGCCAGGCAGCGCTTTGCTCAAGGGTCAATGCTGTGTTCCTCCTGGCATCGCCAGCAACGGATCCATACACGCTGAGACGTGCTTGTCCGCTTGCCAACCGACGGCGCGTTGCCACCTGACCGGACGCTGGCTGGGAGAGCTCATACCGGTCGCAGCCCTCTTCCCGCTGTCCTTTTCGATGCGCAGCCATGCAATCCAAAGCGGCATGGATGTTCCACACTGGTCAAAAGGCACCGGGTGTTCCCCCCTGTGCGCCCCAAGAAGCCGGCCCGCCCAGGTCTATACCACTGCTTGGCAGCGCAGGACGGTGGACGTAGTTGCCTTGAGGACAACACCGAATCCGACAATAGTGGCACTGCTGCTGCTACCTGCGCCAGTAGAACTACTGGTAGTACTAGTAATACTTCTAGCACTAGTAGGTTGGATCCATTCACTGCCCTTTCCCATGTGGATGAACCGTCTTCCCATGGTCAACATGAATTCTGGAACATTCCGAGGCATTCGCTGGCCAAGAAATGTCAGGACACTTCAGACGAGATCGCAACGGCAGCCGCTAAATGAACATTGGTCACACTGCCGGAGTTTCCCGACATCGCCAGCTTGGTGACAGGGCTTGCTTTGCCATGTTCTTGGCAAAGGTAATCGCAACGGATTTCCACTGCCGGATTTGGAGGGCAGAGCATGCTTGTGTGGGATAATCTTGGCGGGCGCCTCGATTTCCTTGTCGTCCCATTGCAGTCGCGGCTTCAGTTGTTCATGACGATCGCTGGCCTCCATTTCCTTACCATGGTGTACACCTAACACCATTTGTTGTAATTATATTTGTCACATGATAAAGAAATAGCCCTTCCACCAAACTGGCAATGCCTGGCGATGGCCCAAGCACATGTTGGAATCCACAGTGTCCGTTCACGCACACGGCTGACCGGCCCAAGATGCTGCCAACATGATGGGCACGTGCATCATCGTGAGTAACGCGTGGGCAGATTAGCTGCCATCCTTTAGCAAATTCAGCATTAAAAGCCAACAATCATGAGAAACAATAGACTACAACGTGCACATGCCATTGCTACTTCGAAGTACTTTGCAAACAGTGGGTGCTATAGGTGCTTGGGCCACTGGCTGGGGCTCCAAGCGCTGGTGGGACACGTTGTGAAGTACCTTGTAGTTTGCTACTATTTTCTCCTTGTCCTGGTGTGCTCGTGATTTCGGCTGTTCCGTTCCCCTTTCCAGTTCCTCGCGGTGCACATCGTGATCACCATGTATGGTGCATATATATGTACCATACATGCATTCGCCATGCACAACATGTACGCAGAGAAAAAAGAACTTCTAAGTACACAGTCCTCAATGTACACGCACCAGTAGAAAACAGCCTGTTCGCGATGCCAACTGCGATGCCATTTGACACAAATTGATGCCATCACAGCCGCTTTTATGCCATCGCACTCACTGTGACGGCATCAATTTGTGTCAAAATGGCATCGCAGCTGGCATCGCAAACAGGCTGTTTTCTACCAGTGACGGAGCCGCAAAAGAAAGAAGCCCACCAATTTGTCACTCTGTTGCGGGTAGGCAATCGAGATGTTGCGTTGCAAAATTGTGCAAATTCCCTGCGGGATAGTGGAAAATTTGTGCATTTGCAATTGCGAATGATCAAGACCTATGGAATTCCAAATAGCGATTCTCGCATCTTGGAACTTCAGTGTTTCTGGGTCAAAAATGGACCCAATGCTGCACTGCCGCAAAACTAAGGTGTTGCATTGCGGTCTTGTCCCAGCAAGGGTGCAGCGGGAACAGCACCATTTCATTCCATTGCTCATACCGTTTGCTCAGCAGCGTTTGCTCGCCCCAGCCAGAAATTCCCATGACAACTGGGACGAAACTCAGCATTGACTGCATGGCCATCACTTAGCGATAACCATGGGATACGTTCCATAGAATATATTCCAATACCATGGAATATATTCCAATTGAATATGTATTATATTCAATGGTCAGAAAAGTTGACTTCAGCGGCCGCCTGATGTATGTCCAACTTGACGCGATGCACAGACGGCACTGGTTTTACTTGTATGCTATAGGACACTGAACTTATAGCCATAACGGATCCTCCTCCCATTCCAGGCATGAAAACACATATCACCCGGCGCTTGCAAATTTCCTGCTGGCATAAAAATGGTATTGGACAGTTCTTTATCGTGTGTGAATTGTGTTAAATTCCTGAATGTCGTGTCCTCATTGCTCAGAGCGCGTTGAGGGACGTGTGGCGCAATCAGGCGGCCTCAACTGCGTTTTAGGTGCCATTTTGTAGCAAGAATGCCCGGAACACATATGTGCTTCTGTGGTTCCAGCCGTGAAGTATGTGACTTGTGTGTGTGTTTTGTTCTGGAACATTTCTTGAATTGAACTGCTGCAGATACTCATGTTTGAATGACGGCAGGTGGCGCCAGTGCATTGGCCTCCGTACATGCGCCGAAATGCGGTGGTGCCTGCAGCAGCGAGCCCTTCGGTCAAGCGGGGGATCTGGAGATTGACGAGCTGCGAAAATCATCAGCCCTCAACTGCGAGTGAATCAGCGAAGCCTTCACAAAAATCAAACTAGCGCCAAACTCAGGATGTATGAAGTACTGCGACGTCATCATGACCAAAGCTAGGTGACTGGTGTTATTTCACATTCATCGGCAGGTCTCACGCACCCTTCACACACGGATAGATATGACGTGTGAACATTCTTCGAATTGCACATGGCAGGGTGATGAGAAATGGCGGAATCTGCCTTGTATTTCAGGCATCCACTCCTAGCCCTGTCTCGTAACCTCGCAGAGGAATTCAAGGATCTGTGAAAAATGCTCAACACAAGCTCCAGACAGCGTGACAGCGCACTGTGCACATGCACAGTGGGGGCGGCAACGGAGTTTGGGACTTCGTTATGGATTCGCATTGGAAAATTGGTGGCCCCACCAAAATGTCATGCATCCGACGCAGGGCTGGTCTGGATACTTGTGCCCTGAACTATCCGAACAAGGCACTTCGGAGCGTCATCTGCCATTGCTGGAGTTGTGGTCTTTCTTGGCAGTTTCCCAGCATTCTTCTTTGCAATTGGACCCAAAAAGCAAGAAACAAAAAGCACAAGAACAAAAGGAGAATGAGAAACAAAAGCGTGCTCTCCCTGCATTGCCCCGATCTGCGTCTTAGCAATGGGACGCTGACGCCCAAAGGCACGTTTCCTTGGCCGTCACTCCTTGATTGATGCCATCGAGCAGGCATCACCTGTTCCCAAATGCAATCAACGCCCCGTTACTCAAGGGCCCTTCACCCCTACACAGCGGCCACAGCCACCCCGTTCCGCAGGGGTGCTGTTCGGTGCCCCAAGCCCCAGCCAAGGCCAGACGCCCGACCGCAAACCTCCTTGCCGTCCCGGCAAAAAGCGCCAGCCAGCGTCTCCCAATCATGACGGGCACGGACGCCGACGTCCGTGAAGCGGACTATGGGTAAGGCACCGAGAGGCATTGGGGATTTGATTGAAGCATCTGCGCTGTTGGCATCGGGGGCTGTGCCCTTGAGCGTCCTCGCGTCGCCATTCGAGCGGCGGCGGTTGGGTGAATCGGGGAATGGGGGGCCGACATGGGTGGAAGGGGGTGGAGGGGGTTGGAAGGGTTGTTTGTTTTTGCGGTGTCTGTGGTCGCTTGGGGGCCGTTGTGCCGCAGCAGGACTGTGTGAGGAGCCGAAGGGAAGGATTTGGAGCCGGGGTGGGCGCTTCGGAGGGTCTGGGGTGGGAGCGGCTTCCGGCGCCGGGATTGGCGGTCGATGATGGGCGGATCGCGCACGTCTGTGTTTGCGATCTGATCGATTTTGGGACGGCCGGTGCCACGACAACTCGCTTCAAGTTTTGCTCCGGCCAGCTCCAAAAAGGAGGCCCGCAAAATGGCGCTGTTTCTTTTCGCACTTGATCCCTTGGTAGCGGTGTGTGTGTGTTCTCTTATTCGGCTTCACTCCTGATATGCTGGCACCGACCTTGGAAAGGAAGCTGCACCTGTTGCTGCTCTCCCTTTGTGCATTTCGATCCCTTCTGCGGCGGAGATCGCCTTTTTGAGCGGGTGGGAAAGTGGTGCCGCAGGTATGTGCGGAAGGTGTCGGGTCCCGTGGTGGTGGCCACCAAGATGTCCGGGGCAGCCATGTACGAGCTCGTACGGGTGGGCCCGATGCAGCTGATCGGAGAGATCATCCGCCTTGAGGGCGACACGGCGACCATCCAGGTGAGAGGCGCCCCCCAAGGCGTCGCTTGGTCCCTTGATGGGGTCATTTGTGAAAACAGAGCATTCTGGTGAGCTGCTGATGGGCCATATGGTGACATGTTCGTTGGGTCGTTGGCTCTTCGCTGATTCTGCCGGTGCTTTCCCAAGACAAGACCATGTTTCTTGCTGGCACAGGTGTATGAGGAAACGTCAGGACTGACAGTGAATGATCCCGTGCTGAGGACCAAGCAGGTATGTTGAGTGCTGAGTTCCTTGAACATCTTTTGGCTCCACATGGACAACGACCTCCTTCTGCCTCGATTGCGACGATGGGTACAAGAGTGCATAGAGACACGCAAAGAATGTCCAATGATGCATAAAGACATCTTCATGTTATATCGCTGGTTATTGTAAGTCATGCTTTCCACTTCAAACAGCTTGCCCACCGCACCCAGGCTTTGGCTGTCAGAGTTCCGCAGCACCCTATGCATGTTCAGCTAACTGATTTACCATACTACTGTGTCACATATTTATAGATATTGTGTATGCGGTTGTCATACTTCATGCGAGTCCATTGCGCTGCCTTGTGTTAGTTGGCCATCGGCTGAATGTGAATCCAAGTTGGTGGCTGCACTGCAGCCAACAATCACAGCATTTGCCATTCATACTGTGAGGATGGCATGGCTCTCTCTGTGTCGATTGGCAATTGCAAAGCGTATGGACGTGTTGTTGGTGTTCTCTTCACAGTCCTGTGCCACCTGAGAAACTGGGATGGCATGTTTCTTAACGCAGTTGAAAAATGCGGATCTGAATTGCCAAGAAGAAACAGTTCCATGAATGATCCATGCATCACTATCATGTACAGTCTCTGCCACATGAAATACTAATAAGAAGCAAACGAGTGAATGGTTGACATGTTTCATAGTGACGCAGGCTATTCTCTGCCTGAGCATGGAATAAGACATGATTGGATGAGTCGCTGGTGTGGTTCCTGACAGCCACTTTCCATCACTGCAATTTGAAGCCCACTAAGAAACCTCTATGGATGAACGGCTGCTGTGTTTCTTTGTAACATTGATTCATCTGCCCTGCAGCCGCTCTCTGTGGAGCTTGGACCTGGCATCTTGGGCAACATTTTCGACGGTATCCAGAGGCCGCTGAACACCATCGCGAAGCTCACCGGCGATTGCTTTATTCCCAGAGGCATTAACATCCCAGCCCTGGACCACAAGAAGACCTGGGAGTTCCAGTCAGTGGGATTGAAGGTACACACTCCCAGCTTTGTGTGGGCCCTTGTTTTCCAATTTGGAATTCCTTTGGGTTCTATTTGCATTCAAAAAAAGTGCGGCAGCTGCCTGGGACCTTGGAAGCTGGACTCCAGCATCTCAGCTATTGAGTGGACCTGACCTACGACGTCTGTGCCCTTATTTATGGCCCCTGGCGCCCTGTACAACCTGTAGCCTGTTGTTAGGCTATATATATCTGCTTCATTTCCCATGTCCTGCTTGCCGTGCGGCCCGGCTTCTCTGATCAAGCCACAGGTGCCCGCCCCAGATTCATGAATCCCCACCGTCAGATATTCGCTGCTACCAAAGGCTATTGGTCCATTGCCGCGTCAAAGCATGAACGAGTGGCAGTGAACATGGACAGAAGCAGTGTGAGCAGCTTCTGCCATCACCTACGTGGGCAGGCCTTCAGGCCCAGCGGGGCTTGTCTTCAATAGCAGATTCCCGCAGACCTGCTGAAAAGTGGTACCACCAGCCTGAAGCAGAAGGTGCAACATGAGTGATTTGTCGTAATTCGATGAATGTACTATTTGCAGATCTGCGCTATTGCAGTCAACCTGCAGTCAGAACAATAATACTGTATGATGCTTATGTTGCTGACTATTCTCTGCGCTGATCATGTCTGTGATCAAGAGATGTTTATGAAGCATGTGCCTCAAAGGGAAAACATGTGTTAAAGCACCATCATGCTGAGCCTGATGGCTGCAGCTTGTAGCAAATCGGACTTCTAATTTAGGCAAAATTCTCACAGCAGATCCTCCTTTGCTGCCCTCAGGTCGGAGACAGGGTGACAGGTGGAGACATCTATGGGGTGGTTCCAGAGAACACGCTGATAAGTCACAAGATCATGCTGCCACCTGGTGCCCGGGGCACCATCACCTACATCGCACCTGCAGGCGAGTACACCATTGTGGATGACATCATCGAGCTCGAGTTCCAAGGCCAGAAGAAGGTGAGCTGATCCAATTGTTGGCCAGTTGGCTTGACACTTTCAATTGCCCTCAAGATGGCCAATTGAACAAGTGAACCTTTATACCATGTTTTGGAAGAAATGTGCACTTGTTCAATGGGTGACAGTAGGGCGGTGGCAATTGGGTTTATCCAGAATATGACAGTCCATCACCCTTCCGCTTTGGTGGCAGGTGCCCGGCAATGAAACTGTGGGGTGCATTAAGCCGTGGATTGCATTTGCCAAATAAACATGACAACATACTGTGCTTGCACCTGCAAGGCATTGTGAGGAACGGCGGATGTGATGGGTCGATCTGGGGACAGGCAGTAATTCCAGTTGCATCTGTGGTTCGCTGTACCATGGGTGCCTTGCCCTCTTTTGCTATGTTGTGACAGGGCTCAAACCTTGATTGAATGGTTTGGTGTGTTGGGTGTGCTCAATTCATTGTGCATGCTTGTGTTGCACCAATAGTGGTTCACAAGTCATGCGTGATCAAATGTTCCACGCTTGCCTGCAGATGAACCTTTAACGAAGCATAAAAAGAGCAGCGTTGCAGGGTCCTCAGTTGCCTGATCCCTGTTAGCGTATTAATCTATATAAGTGGCTGGGTTGGGACTGCTGTAACCTTGGCATCTGGCTGTGCCCCTTCTAGTCAGGAAACATACTTGTTTGTCACCTTCACACCACGACCTTCATGCCACGAATTGTTCGATGACTCTTGCCTTGGACAGTTCTCAAATGCTGTTGCCTGGACACGATTAAGGTCCAGGAACACACCACCTTATACAATATCATGTTTGTCTTCACCTGTTTGTTGTAAGGACAAATATGTCACAATTTTTGCCATTGAGACACATCCAGGTTTTGTTTCAACACGAGCAGATTGTTTGAATGGATGCTGACCATTATCAGGGCCACAGTCAGCTGTGCTTGGTTGTGCTCTGCACATTGCTATCACCGCGTGGTGGCTTACAGCTTCCTACAGGGTGGAAGATTCATTGCAATGTAAAGAAGAAAATATCGCACAATGGGTGCCCTTCGTTCCCCGTTCCCAAGGAAAAATCATTTGTGAGGATCTTTTCCATGCTGTGAAAGTTAGTGCATAAACATGAATTGCAGTAGGAAAGTGCACAACCACAAACCAGTGCATGTGCACCTACAGTGTACACAGGCAGCCTTTTCTCTTTCTTTGTTTCCAAAACATCAATAATCAACAAACATCAATAATGACCAAACAACAGAATAGTGAAACAAATACCAAAAGCAGGAAACAGTGCTAGGTGCACTCATTAGTTGTTCGTCGCTAAGGCACTTGCACTCTTTTTTTCCTGTCCCTGTGCAGCAATACACGATGAGGCAAATGTGGCCAGTGCGTGCTCCTCGCCCAGTGGCGTCCAAGATGCTTGCAGACTCTCCGTTGCTGACCGGTCAGAGGGTGCTGGATGCATTGTTCCCATCAGTTCGAGGAGGTGCGCCACTCTTGTTCTTTAATTGATCAGCCAAAGAACTGCCTTTGCACCTGTTCTGCAATGCTGGGCTTCCCTTGACTGCATAAGCAGTCAGAAGAATTGGACCACCTGTTTTGGTTGATGTGTGTTTCAGTGGCGGTTGGGCACAGAAAGTGACTCTCCAACCTGTCTTCACGTCTTCACCTTGTGTGATGTCAACCAATGCCCGAGGGTAAAAGGGCTTGACCATGTAGCTGGAGCCATTAATTGGGGGCAGTTTCAACAGCAAGGCTCTTTTGGGTATTGCCGGAAGCCTCATAGCAACCAGAGCAGTGTTCATTCTTTTAACTCAGTGCCCTGGGTCTCCAGAAACGCAGTCAGAAACCCACATGTGAAGCCCATGATGGGGTGACAAGAGCAGGGAGGGTAAAACAGCAACTCAAGAGTAAAAATATATTATGTGGTAAATCATGGTGAAGGAATCTATGGATAATTAGCATTTTTTATTGGAGAGCGTGTGGGAGATATGCCCAGTGCTTATTTGGTGAAAAAGGGAGACGGTGGCAACGGGAACTGGCAGGGTCACATAATGTGCATATATGTCTGGGATTTACTTAGTAATAGTAGCCTTTGCTGCCTGCTTCCCATGCCTGGGGAGCTTATGGCACTGGTTGACAGGGTACATCCGTGCAATATCACAATATTTAATCGAATTTAAGAGGTGAAATTCAACTTGAGGATGTGGCTCGACTGTTACCTGTAGTGTGTGAATGAAGCATGAAGTGTAATGGCGTAGGGACATGTGCCATACCTGGTGGCTTTGGCTGCGGCAAGACTGTGATCTCACAGGCCTTGTCCAAGTACTCAAACTCTGATGGAATCGTATACGTCGGCTGTGGAGAGCGTGGCAATGAAATGGCTGAGGTCCTGATGGACTTCCCACAACTGACGATGACGTTGCCCGATGGGCGTGAAGAGTCCATCATGAAGAGAACCACGCTGGTGAGAACTGCATTCTGCAACCGCCATTTTTGCCTTCTCAAGCCAAAAGAGGATCCTTGGGCTTTTGCAGGCTAGGACATGCTTAACAACACGTAAATGACATGTGTTCCTTGTTGGCTCTTCACTCCACATGTTGTTCTTCATTCCTCATCAGTTTCTGCACCAGTCACCTGCTTGCAGCACGCGCATACGCTCGGGGCCAATCGGGGCAAGTACATCTGCTCAGCCCATAACCTCGTGAAAGTATTGTCGTGTGATTGACAACAAGATGACCTTGTGAGCTTGGCTGCTGAAAAGTGCGTGTTTGAATACATTTTCGGTATATGTCCTTGCAATGCATGTGCAACCAGAAATAGCACACTTTGAGGCAGTTGTTGTGCACTTGGGTACAGGGGACAGGAAGTATGCAGTGTCATGAACCTCGAAATAGAAATGTGGCTCACTGAATCCTGCTGCGCGATACGACATTGCGTTTAAATCTGCAGGCTGCCAGTATATGTGGCTTGTAACATACTGTAACCATTGGACAATAGGGATGGCAGCCACGGTGTTATGGGAGCAATGCTAAAGTCATCCGACTTGCAGTCAACTTTACTGTTGGAAAGAAAGGAGTCGCCAGGCTGTTTGCAGACTCAGCTTGGTCAGACCTGAGCCCGGCCACCTGACAGCACATTTGGATATGTGGCAGGTCGCCAATACGTCCAACATGCCTGTGGCTGCCAGAGAGGCTTCCATCTACACTGGAATCACTTTGGCTGAGTACTTCAGGGACATGGGCTACAACTACTCGATGATGGCAGACTCAACCTCACGATGGGCTGAGGCCCTTCGTGAGATCTCTGGGCGGTTGGCTGAGATGCCTGCCGATTCAGGGTGAGGCTTCGTTAAATATTCTGTGTAGGTTTCTTCTTTATTGGCCGGTGGGCTTTGCAGAATCTTTGATTGCGTTCAGCAAGAATGATAAGCCATAGCACAATGTAACAGAAACTATATGTTGTAACGTAAACCATCTGTTACGGTTCCTGTATTCAATGCCGATTTGCTCGTTCCTTGCCTTTCAGGTACCCTGCCTACCTAGGTGCTCGCCTGGCATCCTTCTATGAGCGGGCGGGCCGTGTGTCTTGTCTGGGATCGCCTAAACGCGAAGGAAGCGTCACAATTGTCGGGGCCGTGTCTCCCCCAGGAGGAGACTTTTCAGATCCTGTCACCTCTGCCACACTGGGCATCGTGCAGGCAAGTTGCCAGAGAATGGTTTGCTTCTGCCTTGATATTGACAGAGAGCAGTGGTGCAGCATTGGCAGATTGCGATGGCCACAGACAAGGACCACAACAAAGTGGATGCTTTCTGTTGAGTGACCAATGCCGTACCAACTTGTAGAGGCATGCACTTTTCCCAGGGTGCCGTTCTCAGCTGCTATTTCAGCACTGCGCCTTTGGCGGTGAAAACTGAAACATTCAGAGCTTGATTGATTGATGGGCTGATGCATGGAGATTATGGACGGGGCGGTCGGTGAACTGAAGACCAAAACCTGGTAGTGAGTTTTTGACTGTTGTTGTTTGGCGCCCAGGTGTTCTGGGGCCTGGACAAGAAGCTGGCGCAGCGCAAGCACTTCCCCTCCGTCAACTGGCTGCTGTCGTACTCCAAGTACGTGAAGGCCCTGGAGCCCTTCTACGACAAAGTCGACCCTGACTTCATTCCCATCAGGACTGTCGCCAGGGAGGTGCTGCAGAAGGAGGACGAGCTGAACGAAATCGTGCAGCTGGTGGGAAAGGACGCCCTGGCTGAGACGGACAAGATCATCCTGGAAACTGCAAGGTGAGGGAAGACATCAGTCGAAGTCTAGTCATAAAGGAATATACGCTGGACAGCCCAGAAGCACAAACGCCTGAAACCCTTGACCGTGACCAGGAATCCCAGCAATGATGTTGAAAGAATCACTCCTAAACATGGGAAAATACTGGATGCATTCAGGTTGTGGGGCAGCACAGTGGGCCTATTCGAAGATGTAAAAGTACAGGATGTGATGCTGGGTGATGTTGACATGGTGCAGCACTGGTCCTGTTTGGTTGGGCCTATTGTGAAGTGTTGGACAAAGGCATGATGCTTTCTGATGTTGCTGCGTCATGCAGAGTGAAGATCAAAATATCTCCGCATTTTAGATATAATATTCTGGATTGCAAAGACCAGGTGAAAAGGCAACAACAACAGCAATGCGCAAACAAACTTGGAAATTTTTGTGTGTGCCGCCAGGTACATCAAAGAGGACTTTTTGCAGCAGAACGCCTTCACCAAGTATGACAAGTACTGCCCATTCTACAAGTCAGTGGGGATGTTGCGGAACATAGTGACTTTCCACAAGTGTGCAACAGGCGCCATCGAGAAGACGGCCGCAGGCAATGCTGAGGGCCAGAAAATCACTTACAACATCATCAGGCAGCGCCTCGGAGATGTCATGTCCAGGATATCAAGCCAGAAATTTGAGGACCCAGGTGAGCAGAATTCCTGTGAATGTGACCGTGCATCTTTCCAGTGTGCTATGTATTGCTCTGTGTGTTTTGCTGTGTGTGCTCTAGTGTGTGCTGTGCTGCTTGGCTTTGTGTTGCAAAGCTCAGACCTTGAGGGACCTCAGTTTATCCCAGTCGATTCCTGCCCAGGATAGAACTAGTGTTGGCCATACACGCCTGACAGATGACTGGAAAGATATCTCGGGCACTCTCCACAGCTGCTAGTGTCTCAGTGGTTCAATTGATGAATGGGGCAACTGAGTGCCACCTGAACTTATTTGGCAGACCTTGTGTGGTACTGACTAGAGCGTGGGGAGCTTTGGGGCAAGGGCACAACAGGTGCCCAGCATTGGGTTTTCAGCGCAGAAAGCATTTTCTGGCCAGTGATGACACATTGCTACAGACATGATTGCCTACAGCATGAATTGTGATCGATAGGCCTGAGGCCAGGCTGTGCTTGCTTCCTTGCCCTGGTGGAAGCCACTTGAGACATGTGGCTGTCAAAGGGCATGCTCAAATCAGGAGTCAACACAGCGAGATTTGTGCTTTTTTTTTGTTTACTGGAATGTCAGTTGACGAATTTGCAGCCCATGCACCCATTTTGTGGCTCTGCGTCCAGCTTGCTTTGGTAGCTACTGGGCTGTGTCAGGAAATGTTCATGTTGCCGTTGAGCTTGTCAGCCCTCTCCTGTGTAGCCTCTGGCCAGCTACAAGCACATTTTGTGTCTACATCCCTAGAGGTTCGATGTGCATGTGGTTGCCTTTATCGAGTCACAATAGTGCCCTTCCATTTTCAGGCTATGCTCGGCACTTGTATGTCCGCAATGCGTTTGGTCCCCATTGGCTTGCAGCTCTCCACTCTTCCGATCTAGGACACAGGGCGATTGTGGTCAAGAGGGTCAGGTTTGGTTCTCGGTTCAGGTTCTTAAGGGCCTAGGGCAGAAACACCAAAGGAAGGAGGAGAAAAAGTAAAAGAACGGCCAAGCAATGCCAGTGTTCACCAGCACGTGAACCGCCCATCCACAAACGCACATGGTCGAGTGCAAGGGCGGGGCCTGTGATTGTCCGTGCTCAAGGGAACCTGATTGTGTCGAAGTCGACTCTGTCGACGAGGCAATGCTCTGAGAACCTGGTTCAGAAATCTGGCGTGTGTTAAAGCCAGCTCTGGGTTGGAGCCTGGGTTCAGTTGCCAGCTGTGTGCGCCTCGTTTCGCAGAGAATGGGGAGGACGCCATCATGGAGAAGTTGACCACCCTGAACGAGGATGTCAAGGAGCGCTTCAGGAGCCTGGAGGAGGAATACCGATGAGCACGCTGCCCAGCACGGTCTCCCAGGCTGCAGCAGAGCTTGGCGCGCTCGGCAGGCGCTTGCAAGCACGCACCAAAGCCTCACGCCTGGTGCAACGGAATGGACACATGTTTTGCAGGGGCCCCCGCACGTGCTCGGATGCAAGGCACGCACAGATTTTTGGAACATTCGCCGCGGTAGCGTAGTATTGTGCTAGTATGCTGCTAGGTCGGAAACGTCCCCGGGGCAGTAGGTGTTGTGTTGGCGTTGTCCAGGACCGTGTTCGCGTTAATTCTTTGTGTGCGACTCGCGCTGGAGGTGGCTTGGGATTGTAACGCCTCCTGCCGTCCATTCCCTTCCTGAACGCTTGCAGACGGGTTTGTCGAGATCTTGGCTGGCTTGTCCGGGCTACATGCAATGCACGTAACCTTGCAGAACGAAGTGGCCCTCTTCCGCTCGTCAGGCGATGTCACCTTTCCTTCCCAACGCGCAGTGACACTGTTATCAAGCCAACCATGAGCATCATGTCTTTGCAGTTCGCTGGAGTTTGTCCCATCAGGTCCTGGGGGCGCCCCACTTGTTCACATGGATGGGCCAATGCCATCTAATCCGCGTTTCACCTTGCTGAAGACGAATTGCTGCATGTGCGTTCAGTAACCCATCCTCTGCAGCAGCACATCTAGGCCTGATATCACTCATCTGGGACTTTGCAACACAGCCCCATTCATATCAAGGGCGAGGTGGGGTTCAACAGATCAAATATTGGACCCAGATCCAATTGTTCATCTTTTGCGGCGCCCAAGAACGGTACCTGTGGTCTCTTGCGAGAAAAGGACGACCTGATTGCCTGCCGACCAAAGCACCATGCAGAACGCCCTGGCTAGCATTGGCGGCCGTTATCCCCTAACAGTCAAACGTGGAGGCATCGAAAAACTCCGACGAGCCGGATTCGAACCAGCGACCTAAGGATTACTGTTCTCCATCTACAGTCCTCCGCTCTGCCAACTGAGCTATCGTCGGGTGACCGTGGAGGGTGTGGTGTTGCAATATGTATAATTACACAATAGACATAGCAGCCATCGATGAACTTTACGTCAATGCAAGGGGTCGGCCTATCAACCGAAAGGAAGGAGTTGAAAAACATCCCCTGGACCAGGGAGCAGAATGTGGTGAAGGCAATTGCCATGGTTCAAGGCTTTCAAGTGGGGACAATGCAGTCATCGGTCAACAATTTGGCTCGCCATTTGCAGCACTGCATCCCGCTCCACGACTTTGAAGGTGGCCAAACTGCCTGCGACCTTCCAAGGGGCTTCCACACCGCCGCCATCGCGCTACCTTTTCTCCGCTTTATGATGAGGTCTCCACCATCCTCCACAGAGGTAAAGACCCTGATGGGAGCGAGCGCCCATGAATGCTCACCCACTCTCCAAGAGAAACTTGCCCAACTGTTTGGGTACTTTTCTTAGGAGATTTGTATTTTCTTTGAGGAGATTTGGCAGGCAATGGGCAACCCGCCTGCCGTTGGAAATGCTGCATGGTTCCCAATGATGGCCGAGATGCACCGAATGGAAGCGGCCGTGAAGGTGAAGGGCACCAAGAGGCCGCAGGCCTCCCAGAAGCGGCCACGGGGGCTGGCAAAGCCCAGCGGCGCGCCCCCATGGCGTGGTGCAAAGTGTGCAGCGCAGACGTGGAGGTGGAGGAGGACTACGCGCAGGGATACTCGTGAGTGGTGTCGACTGCGCCCGCGGGCGGGTTTGTCTCTGCAATGGTCGGCAAAGCGGTTGCCTTGGGGGAATCTGGGCACGAGTCTGCGTATCCACGCAGCTCGTGGGACCTCCGTCGTGCGTGCACCTGGATTAGATGAGAAACTGCGTTTGCTTTTCACGCGGGGGAGTTTTTTTGCCGGCAGCGACCCTCTCGGCCAGGCCATTAACTGATTGGGGCGGGTGAACTTGCTCCTGGAGGAGCGAACCGCGTGCGCGAAATGCGTGCGACGTTCCGGGTGCGGTAGCTTCGACGGCCAAAAGTTAAAGCTACGCTGGGGAGTCCGCCAGGCGGTACAGGGTGTGCCTGCCGTTGCCGTTGCGGAGCATTGGCCGGACGGGCACAGAAATGTGGAGCTGCTTGGCGACCCCGGCAGTCGAAGGCCGTAAATCCGCGGAAGCAAAATGCGTGGGTGCAGCGGCTGGGTGCTGATATCCTGACTGGTCGTTTTCATCTGCCATTTCGCCTTTGGGCTTGGTACATTGGCATTTGGAAGTGCTCTGGCTTTCGCTAGTCGCTGGGTGATTTTGCCATACGCTGCGTTTGCGAAGCAAAACGGGGCCCTTGCGCTTGCAGGCGATGTTCTGCACTTGTGCATCCACGCGTTATCTTTGTTGGTGCACGTCTCCGCGCACCGCTGTTTGGTTGGTGGACGTTTACTCTTGCTGACATGTGTTGACACCAAATGTGCGCACCACCAATGGACAGTGACAGCATTTGTCAGCAAGAGTAAGTGAGCGCTACCCTTCCACCCATGACGCCAGGAACGAAATTCCGCACAGACAACATGTCAGTGGTCTCAACAGGAGCCAACTCCACACAAAGGTCCAAAAGTGAAGCCCTGTCCAAATCGCTAAATATCATTGCCAGCCTTCCTATTGAAGCAGTGGGGCTTTCGCAGCCGTGGCCTCTGCATTCGTTTGAATGTTGTGGTGAAAAAGGATCCAAGTTGAAAACACTGTGTGTGTGTGTGTGTTTGGGATGGACACACTGATTGAGTGAAGGTCAATAGGAAGCCCACGTGATCTGCAATTCCCATCCATCGTTGATGCATTCCACATTATGGAATTGTTTAACTGGCTGGGGATTCGGGCACCAGCAACCTACCAAGAAGGTTTGCTGGCAATATTCGATGTGATGTTTGTATGCAAACATGGAAATGTACATTGTCACCATTCCCTGTGACCGCAAATAGTTCTTTTCACAATCGATTCCCTCTCCTGGGCACGGCATTGCGACTTTCCTTCACTGCAAAAAGCTGAACTGGCTGTGCTAGAGCCAAGGAAAACAACGTGCAACAATGATTCAGGAATGTTGGTGGGCTGCTGGCAGCATCCACAGCCACACGAAAGCCAGTGATGATAGTATGCATCAACCTTACCCAGGCATTTGGCTATAAGATTAGGGCCAGTGGCTGACTGCCCTGCGACATATATTCACAGTGATTCATAATGATCATAAAGTGCAGGGCATTCCTGTCATGGAAACCAGTGCCTGAGTCCCTTTTCCACAGTTTCCAAAACCTGTTTGAGAAGCCAAACAAAAGCACGGACCAAGGACTCAATGACAGGGACCTCAGGTGATGATTTCAAGAAGCTGATTGTAGTGATGGCTACCAGGGAACAATTCTGAGGTTTTGGAAAGACACCTGCCGTCACCCTGGGAGGGATAAGGGCAGTGCTTCAACAAGATTGACGACTGTATTTGGGCGCAATCAAACCAGGATACACTGTGATCTGTGGGCAGTGCTGTGTCCTTATTGACACATTTTCTGTGTTCGATGCAAACTATGCGGGTGCCCTGACGGTGGCCTGTGTTCCTGTCAGGTGCTGTGTCCAGTGTGGAACTGTGCTTGCAGATGCCACTTACGCCACTGACGTCACCTTTGCTGCTGAGGGAGGGGTGGAGGGTCAGCTACTTGCTGAAGAGTCTGTTCGTCACATAGCAGGAGGGGTGAGCACACAGGCCGCTCTGGATATTTGAAGTTTTTAAAATAAACACTCATTGTTCAGAAGATGTTTGATATTTATGAGATGCTGGTGGAGTGCTTTTAAACATTCAAGTTACTGAGCTCTGTTGAGCATCAGAAGACACTTTTTTCCTTCGAGGTATTCAGAGATACCTGCTTGCATGTCTGCTGCATCGAGGTGCACATCGAGGTTCATGGGGTGCTTTGTCCGGTGGTGCGTTTTGAGCACATAAATATCACCTGTTCTCATCGCCTGTTGACATGCTTTGCTGCAGCCTGGCGAAACTTGCTGGACAGTTTTCGTGGGCACAAGGTGCTCGCCTGTCCATGCTGGCTCCTTCGGTGTCCACCAAACTTATTGTAGCAGTATCAGGCTCCTCATGCGTTTGTTAACTGTTTGTCATTGGAGACTGCTTCCGGTGTGACACTGCCTAGTCATCAGAGCTCAGAAGAAACTCTTGCCAAGAACAGCATGTCATTACCACATGGCCTGTAAGGATTCATCGATCCTGGCCGATTGTTCTTTTTTGCCTGGACCACCTGCTTGGCTGTTTTCAGTGTGTTTCAGAGGTGCAATAGGCATGTGGTTACTGTAGTATATTATAATCTTCCGCATTGCGACGTAACGTTTGGACTTTTTATGCGGAGTGATAGTGGAAACATAATGGTGTCAAAAGATGTGGAGCACCCTCAGACGCGACGCAAGTGTCACTGGAGTGCTTGTGGCGTCCACCGGCCCCAGATGCATGACGCATTGTGGCTTAAAACAGGCATTTGAGGCCATGTGAACTGAGCTGAGTCGCTAATCTGGCAGTGGCCACTATGCGGAGCCGCCCAAAACAATGGTCTGTTGAAAAATGCAGAGCACAAATCTTAGCGCTAGAATTCCTAAATGTGGAAGGGTTGAATATACTATGGTGCTGGCCCCACGGAGGGGTTGAGCTCCCTGGTATTGTACCTGTCAGCAGTCCGCTAGCACAGGGCTGAGCCATACAGATCCATGCTGCTGAATTTCTGTGGCATCTGCCTGGCAAAGGTGACAGTGCACTGTGATGTATTGGATTTCATTTTGTGCCCAACTGCAGCTATGGTATTTGGTGGTGTTTGCGCTGCTAATAGGCAGATGCATATTAAAGTGCAGTGATTTTATTCCCAACAGTGCGTGATGTGCATCAACAGACTTGCAGACAGGATCAGTTCTGCTCCTAGGCTGTGCCATTTTATTGTGCCTGCTAACGAGCCCAGTATGGAACCAAACAATATGACCAATCTGATCCTTTAGTCTATTATTTGAAGTGGTTCTGGTATTCACTGTGACCCAGTCTACCAGCATTAGGTGATAACAGTAATACATGGCACCAGAATGTGAAACCTGCTCTCATTGGCATGTTTACCACATGACAAGGTACACTGCTCCTGTACCTTGCAATGGCGGTAGTTGCTGCTCTCCCCCACATTGCTCGCAGTATTAGATTGCCATCTTGCAGACAAACAGCTCTGAGTACCAATGGCCTGGCATTGCCACGTGTGGCACAGGAAGATGCGTTCTCTGGCCAGCAGCATCGAGGTCGAATGGAGATCTCCCTGCTTGTGGACCAGCTCCACATTCGCCCAAGAGAGGACACGATCGAGGCGTCCCTGCGGCTGTACAAGCTGGCAGTGCACAGAGGATTTCTTCGGGGCAGACGGGCAGCGCAAGTACGCCACTGAATGAATGGTTTGTGATGTTCAATGTGGCGAAACATGGCAGTCTTGTCATGTTCCAAATCTGTGCAGTATGATGGACAGCAAGCACTACTGTTTAATCATGCTGCCTCAGGTGCCAACGAGTATCACGTACTTGGCTACAGTGGGGTTGCACATCGTGTGACCTGCTTTTGTGTGTACGGACTAGAACCCTTGTGGTTTGTGCATCGCAGGTGGCAGCTTCATGCATTTACATAATCTGTCGACAGGACAAGAAGCCTTTCCTGCTCATTGACTTTTCTGACGCCTTGCGCATCAACCTTTTTGTCCTTGGAGCAGTGTTTCTGGAGCTCTGCGTATTGTTCAGCTTGGATGACCACCCAATCATGACAAGGTACGTGCCAGCACAGATAGGCAGGATACAATATAGGGGACCTGGCCATGGACAGGCTGACTTCCTTTCTACCACCTTGATTTCATTAGACAAACAGGGACACTAAATCCTGAGGGCGATGGGTGGTTGCTTTGAAAGGTGGTGTGGAAGTTCTCTGAAGGCAGCGTGAAAATACGAAGTGCTGTGCAGAATGCATGGGAATACAACATGCAGTGGTGGTGACAATCGGACACACAGACGTGCCTGGCAGAGTGGCGCTCTTTGCCTGCCTTGCCTTCCATGTGATTGGAAGCTGGGTGTGGGTTGTTGTTGTTGAATAAATTCCATGAGCATCAACACAAGGAAATGTCCTGCTGGATTCCTATGGCAGTACATCTCTGATTATGGCCACAGGCTCAAAGTTTCCACCTTGTGAGTGTTGTTCTTCTTTTCTTGTTGTCGCAAGAATTCATTGTTGTGCCTCTGTCCTGCAAGGATACCAACAAGCCCTGTTCAAGTATTAGTACCTGAAATCGAGCTGCAGCCGCCTCAGCTAAACCAAAGGAAAAAGGGAAAATGCTTATGCTCACAGAGGGTACACAAGGGTTTGTGCATTATTATTGTGGTGGTGCCAGTTGTTGATCAGCTTACACGGAGCAACAACACTAGAAGTGTTGTCTTTCATCCTGGACACAAGTCCACCATCTCGAAATACGATGTTGTTTGCATCGACCCTGGGTGTGGAAACATCATGTTGGTGCTAGTCAGGTTGCATAGGTGTCCACACAGAAAGCGCCGGGCACAGTCATGTCCTCCAACTCCAAATACGCTGCATGCCCATGCCCCAACTAGATTGTGGAAGTGTTTAGGCATGCTAATGTACTGAGCTGAGAGTCTTGCTGTTGTTGCAGCCCTGTGGACCCCAGTCTGTACATTCATCGCTACGCTGACAAACTGCGGTTGGGCGCCAAGATGCAGGCTGTGGTGAACACCTCCCTGCACCTGACGAAGAGCATGAAGAGAGACTGGATGCAGACGGGCAGGCGGCCCTCGGGTGTGTGCGGGGCGGGCCTCTGGCTGGCGTGCCACATCCATGGTAAGTAGAACACCACATTGCCGATGTCACCCTATCTGTCTTGCATCTTTGTTCAGGTCCCGAAGCATTGAAATGCACTTGAAAGATTGTATTCCATCTCTGTCTTGACAAGAAGTACAGTATAACAGGGTGCTCTGCCAGCTTGTAAGCAAGTGAAGGCCAAGTAAGACTCCCAAAGGTTTGGCTGTATATTAGCAATGCAAGAACTTGAGAAGAATGTTAGTAATTGATCCCGAGGTGGTTCCCTACCAGAGCAATCTCAAGAAAAGTTACACAAGTGTGTTACGCTTAGTACTCTAGTGAACAGTGGCACAAGAAACGATCCATGGGTCCAGGATGCTGAGTGTGCATTCCACATGTTCATCCAGTATTTGAATTCAGTATCTACTTGAATCAACGCCGTATGCTCGCCACTACGGGTGAATCCAGTCAACATTGGGAAAAAGTACAATTTCTTTGAACTAATCCCAGTCAACTCTGCACATCGTCAGCTCCCCAGACCTTATGTGCCAGTCTGTGTGGAGTTGCAGCCATGCACACCACTCACAAATGTTTTGCGCGAACCATGAACCTGGACTCACAAGAAAGGTCCTTGGCCATTCAGACGACCCAGGGATGGTAATGGCAACTGGAGGTTCTTTGTTGTCACTGATCGGATTACAGCAACTTAAGAAACTTGAAACTGTTATGTTTCTGGCCTATGCACATTCGCTAGCTGCGAATACGATCAATGTCTCTTCCAGGCTTGTGCCCATCTGAAGCCTAAGAATTTGCCCAGCACCTGGAAGTGCAGTTATTTGTGATGTTTTGGAATTGCAGTGAATTGCCTTTTCGCAGTAACAATTGCGTCTTGCAATGCCCAACATCGCCTGTCACAGGCACTGGCATTGCTCCCTCAAATTTATTGCAGTGAGCAAATGTCCTCTGACAGGTGACAGCAGGGTTGGCCATGTTGTACATGTAACATTCTAATCCTGCATTCATTCTGTTCATTCAGTCTGGTTGACCAAAAGAGCCCCAAGATCTTCTGGGCTCTTGATCTGTACTCTTGATGCACCTAACTGGTGACAGTGTGCCTGTTTGTGTTGTCACACATTCAGGTTGCCCCCGCACAAAGAGGGAAATCGTCCGCATCGTTCATGTTGGCATTATGACCGTTGCCCGCAGACTGGATGAGTTCTCAGTCACCAAGTCTGGCACGATGAAGCCGCAAGAGTTCGAAGCAACAGTGGCACAGATGGACCAGGAGGAGCGGCGTGTGCTGGAGAGCATGCAGCCTAAGACGCCAGCAGAACAGAATGATGAGCACTGCTGCCTCCACATACGTGCGTGCCCTCTGTTGTTCAGGCTTGAGTTTGTGTTAGCCAAAAGGGAAGAAAACACACCATTTAGACCTCTAAGGGGAATACACATAGTGCCTATTTTGTTCATCAGAGATGTGTGCCACTGCTCAACTCATGTTCCACAAACTGGGCTCATGGCAGGGCAGGCCAGTCAGATGGGTGCACAATGCTGTTCTTTTCCTTTTCATGGTAATCTGTGTTGTTTCCCCTATGTTGCACTCAGAGAATTTGACATCATTGACAGTGTGGAATGGGTCTGCAACCTCAATATCCATTCCCTGAGATTTCCCAGATGTTGTCCAATTGCACCTCTTGCTATACGAAAGAGGAAGGAGAGGCCCTACTGTGGACCAAAACGCACATACTGTGACACAGCACACCGCTCAGAGTTTGTAGAATTGATTGCAGATCAGATCTTGGCCTTAGCTGTAGCTGTTGGTGTCATATCACCTGGAGTATCTGCGCCGGCGAATGTCGTGAGCCCTATACCCTTGCAACACAACTCCAGTACGGGTTTCGTGATTTGGTGTGGATCGATTGCCCTCACAGGGGATGGCCAGGCACATTTTGCACAAGGAATGTGCCGGGAGTGCTACATGAACTACGTTGCCATGTCGGGAGGATTGCCTAGTGATGGTGCGGCAGACCCTCCAGCATACACGCGGTAAGAGTCAGCCTTCTTTGGTCGCATTTCAGAAATTGATGGAACACTCCACCTTTGCAACTTCAAGCTGACAATGGGCAGTTTTTGAACTCTTAAATTATGCCCCCAAACAGTATCTGCCTCACTTTCATCTTGCCATCGAATCCAAAGTAGCAATGTGGATTTGTATCTGCCCATGTGGGCCCTGTCAGCTGGTTGTGTTGTCACAAAAGGCCGCCATCAGGGCTCTGTTTCTGGAGCCACTGGCGATTGCTTTATCACTTGACTTCTCATTCTTTATGGCATGCCTGCCAGCCTTCTCGGTTCCTGTCTCAGCGACTATTAAATCGTTGTTTCCCACTGCCCTCCAACAAGTTGCCTAATCATAAGTCCACTCCAGAGCCAGAAAGGATGAGATGGAAGGAACCTACCACTGTCAGCACATCACCTAGCAAGGACATGTGTGCAGATTTCTACCCCTGCTGCTGCCTGCAGTTTTGGTAATGCCAGTGCTTTGGAAATGGTGTCAGTTATCAGCACTTCACTATACTGTATTGCACTGTGCTGTACACTGGACATGTTATACTATGCACGTTGTGCACATTATACTACACTATACTATACTGCAATGTGCTCTACCATACTGTAAAGTACACTGTACACCCACAGCTCACCTTGTGTGCTCTGTGTCTACACTGTGCTGTTCTGTTGGAAACAGTGATGAGAGTTATATGCAGCACTTGGCTTTATGCTGCTTCTTGCAGATTGTGTGGATAATGGTTTTGGATTTTCTTCCGTACGCCCGGGATTGGGGTGCTGTGGACGGTTGTCTGCCCCTTGCTGTCACACTCAATTTTGACTGGTGCACCTGTTTATATGTGCCTGTGATGTCATGCTCCAAGAAGCTTGCAGCACTCCTGCGATTCCGTTGTGCCCGGTGCCTTCCTTCTCTGACCTTTAGGCCGAGGGGAACGGCTTGACGCGTTCCGCGCCCAGGAGGGGAACCCGATGTCTTGATGGTGTCTAAGTTGTAAGAATATTCGGCGTTGGGTTCCTCAGGGGTCTGATTCGAAAACGAAAGAGGAGAGGTGTGAAAGGAGGTGTGAAAAAGGTCCTAAAGATGCTGCGCCTTGGCGACGAGGAAGAGGAGGAGATGGACGACCTGGACACCCAAGAACGTGAGAACGAATGAGCTGGCCCAGGCGCACATTGTTGCGATGCCTTGTGTGGCCATGTTCTACAGCCTGCTTCCTTTTTGGCCAATAGAAATGACAGGAAGATGGGCACGTTCCCCACCACGGTGCTTGTTCCTATATTGTGTAGGTTTCCCAACTTGCTACCAGCCAACCACAAGCTGACAGTTGGCCATGCTGTCTAACTTGGAACAGTATGCTGACAGCCACTCGGAACCAACTTTGTCCCAATCTGCACATTAATTGCTTTGCTCAACAATTTGATTCGGTGCTCTACAGTTGTTTTAAATGGACATGATGAACAAATATCTGCAAGCATGTGCTTCCCCAGAGTTGTCTGCCTCATCTGCGATCAGGACCAAATAGACACAGGGGAATCATGCCACCTAACATCTGCTGCCTTGCTGCATTGATAGCTGCCCAGGTTAAGGCCGACATGGAAGCGATCTTGCAGCAAGGGGAACTGCACCAAATGGCCAGCGAGATGCCAGAAGACCCCCCCGAGGCGATACCAGGTGCAGACGTGCTGGGGTACGTGGAGCCCTCTGGGGAGGTGCCCACAGTTTCCCACACCCAACTGAGTGACAGCGAGGTGGGCGACCTGGCAGGCCAGAATCTGTCGTGCGTGGAAAGGGCAGTGGCCAATCTGGCAGGGCAATCTGTGGGAGCCGAGAGCGCGGCGATCACAGGTGGGTGGGGTTGCGGAGCGCTTTGTTGCAAAATTTCGCACCAATTATTGTTGTCACAGTACCAAGCTGGCGCACAATACCTTTTTGGCAAGAATGGGGACGACAAGCAGAGCGCCGTCACGGCAGGTCGACACACTCAAACCAACCCCACCCAGCCAACGTACGCTGAGGCAAGAAATGGCTATATGCGTGCAAAATCATTGTACAATTACAATTGCATGTTGGCTTCCAGTTATGTCAAAAATGATAGTGCCTCATTGCAAGACAGCTAACTGCCCATGGGTTGGACTGGACTGGACCTCTGGGACCTCTGGGACGATGGTCAGGCTGACTGGACGATCTGGAAGGGCACTGAGATTCTGAACCTGTGGTGGGGTGTCAGTTATTTTGATTGATTGAGCTCCATCGAATTTCAAAGTACACTTGCAGCTCATTTGGATGCCCTTGCTGACATATGATAAGTACTCCCCTTGCACTCTCAATGCTGGAAGGGGAGTAACTGCATACACATTCTTTGTTCCAGCATTTCGGTTTGTTTCTTCTCTCTAGGAAAATCACCTGTGGGCTGTAACGTTGGGTACCTATTTTCGTTGTTTTAGTTAATTGGTGTTGCGTTCGCCAGAATGGTGTACACAGCAACTGTGAGTGGCTTGCTTTGAGGCACATGAGTGGAATGTGAACCGCATGGATTTCCTGGACTAGAAGCGGGGTATGAGAGTAGAGCAAACCAGCAAGGTGCTATCATGAGGTCTCCATTGTCCTGACAGTTCTCAGGATCCCAGCACCCATTTGCTTGACTGGAGGTGAATGTGGGCACATGTGAACTAGAGACGCCTTGTCCTTATTACCTACGGCCCTCACAGACCTCCAGTGAGTGCAGGCAAGGATATCCATTGTGCATTTCATAAGATAACCCTAACAAACTTTGGGACACCACTGCCTGAGGGTTCCTGTTCCAAATCCTGTGTGATAAAAGAGGTGGACAGGTGACAGCTGTGCATGCAATGCGATGATTGGTTTTGGTCAATCAGGGGAGAATCGACACTTCGAGTATCGATCCCATCCTAGCTGATCCCCAATTCGTTCCACAACCTGGAACTCATTCCCTGAATGGGACCCACGTGGAGCCAGCAGTGGTGTTCGAGTCTGAATTTCCTTAATGTGTTTTGATCCAAGGCCAGGACCTATGCACATGATTTGCAGCACAGTGCAAGTGTCATGATCCCCCTGTGTTCTTTGCCACCTTAAGGCTGCGATCCGCTGCCTCAACCCGGAGATGCTGTCACCTCGTCCCTTGCTGCCCAGCAGCATGGTCATCGAGATGACGTGTCCTACACTGGGCTGGACGATGATATGGGCCCGGATGGCTTTGACGACCCGCTGGACGTGTTGGAGCCCCTGGACCCCGAGGTGCTGGATGGCCTTGTGGAAGATGAAGGCCTGGTGCGCAAGGGGGGTGAGGGGGATGGGGGTGGTGAAGTGGACACGTTGTCAGACGTTGATGAAGAGGACTTGGTGGGGTACATTCGAACAGAGGAGGAAGCAAGGCTGAAGGCAAGGGTGTGGAACGAGATGTTCAGGTCGGTGCCAAGGGGAGGGGATCCATGTTGCACGCCTCCTGAGAGAAATGTGGTTGAGATGGTTTTCAATCTCATCAGTCCATGGTCAAAAATGATGCAAAAGTCTGCAAGGGCAATGCGAAAGGACACTGCACAAAGCCGCACAACATGGCAGAAGACATGCACCTAAGGGGGGCTGTTTCTGCAGTTTAGAGTGTGATTTTAGTTTGATTGCTTGGTCTATCCCAGTTTATTTAGTTTACAGCATCATGTGGGATGGGGCAGTGGTGCGATTGGCTAGTAATTTCAGCTTCCAGTATTCAGAAGCATGGTATGGAATAGGGAACGTTGCCCACGCATCCAATTGTACTGGCTCTGCATGGCATTGCAAACAAGATCGCTGCCTTTGTTTGCAGCTCATCGACTTTTGGTCTCTTGCAAACAGCTTTTGTTGCAACCCAGTAATAGTGCAGTTAGCACATCTGAAGGGTGCAGCTTGCATGGCACATTGCACAGCCTGGAGGTTTGGGTTAGCGCAGCATTGTGTTAGTTTGCTTGTTTTGGCTTGCAGAGCTCTGAAGCAGGATCTTGTGAGATGTGTGTCCTGCATGGTGAGCAGGGCATGTCACTCTGGTACAAGCCCCAGTGTTGTTGGTGTCACTGGCACGTTTGGGTTGTGATCACATCTCATGCCTTGTGGCTGTGTGCTCAAATTTTGTCTTCATTGCTGCTAACATAAACTCAGCCAAATTAAAGTGAACAAGCTGAGCTGGCACTCCTACAAAGCTAAAATACTGCAACCCGAAGTCTCTAAGTCCCCAAATGCCCTGTCTGAGACCCACGGGGCTGTACCAGGCTCTGGCCAGGGATGTACACTTGGCCTCTGCAGTGATTCAAAGGCCTTCCAGGCCAACCTGCTGCCGGCACAATACTTTATGCATGCAGACGGCTGTGGCACACTCCCAGTGCGTTATCCTGCCTCTGTGGCCTTCAGGGAATACCTTGAGGAAAAGGCTTTCAAGGACGCAACTCGCGAAAAGGAGGGCGAGGTCGCTGACCAGGGGGAGCAGGAGCCGCAGAAGAAGAAACGCAGGGGCCGGAAGAAGAAGGACAAGAACGGTGCGCCCGCTGCGACTGCACTGGAGGCAGTGAGGGGAGAGCTGGAAGCACGAGGGCTGAGCAAGAAGCTGAACTACAGCAATCTGGAGGCGCTGTTTGACGAGGAAGGAATGGGCCAGTCCAGCCAGGCAGGCACAGATGTGCGGCCGAGGGACGACAGTCGATGGAGGCATGGGGAGCAGGTGAGGCCAAGTGTCGGCTTGCAGCTTGCACAGCCTGTGACTCAGCTTGTGTACGATCATGTGTGAGAAATTCGGCCATGTGGAATTGAGCTGGCATCTGAGGGCTGTGCATGTGACCGGCACAGGCAGAAGGGTCACAGCACCAGAGGCGGGGCCTTCAAGGTTTTCAGAGGGCAGCGCAGGGCGAGTTCTTGTTGCACTTATCATCGCGAAGGCAAGCCTCAGAGAGAACACCGAAGAAGAGGCTGCTTGGGTTGAAATGATAATTGTGAAGTGGGATTCAGTTAGCAGTTTTGCACCTTGCTTGCTCGCAGTAATCCAAGGTGTTGTAGACAGTGACAGCGAACATAATGGCTTTTGTTTGTTGCTGTTGTTATGATAGATGATAGCATAGGCAGAGATTAGTTGCGTGTAGATTAGACCCAAGTGGACCATATGGAGGGCAAATTGTCTTTCAGGAGACTGACTGAGAAGTGGAAAACTCAGCGCAGGAGGGTATACGACTGCAGGTAAAACTGATGTGGGTGCTAACCACATCTTATGGCAAGCGCACGCTGTGTGAATTGACAGGTCGGCATACTGGTTTCGCACACATGTGGTGATTTCTTTGTACTTGATCATCTCCCAGTTCCCAATGGGCCGCACTTCCACAAGCGTTTGATCGCTTACAGGCCCTGGTTTTGAGGTCAGTGCCAGAAATGGCGATAGTACCTACTGTATGCTTCCGTTCATTTCCACTGTGAACATGTGTGCCTCAGAACCAAGCCTCCAGCACACATGTCACTTTGGAAGGAATGCAATGCAGGGCAGTTCTAATCATTGATTTGTCCCTTTTGTACTCAACGTGCCATTTGCTGTATGCCACTTTACATATATGAAATTTACCACCTACATTGTGACAAGGAAACAGTCCAAACAGGACACTCGACGAAAAGGTGGCAACAATCGCTGTGAGAGGACTGTTGTTCTCTAGGATGGTGCAGGGCTGTTGTGCAACGTGCATTTGCCAGTCACATTTGGGTTGCATCGTCTCAACCACCACAGTCATTGTTTCCCGCCACGTGTTTCAAATTCAAA
Source organism: Ostreobium quekettii (assembly GCA_905146915.1). Classification (NCBI taxonomy): domain Eukaryota; kingdom Viridiplantae; phylum Chlorophyta; class Ulvophyceae; order Bryopsidales; family Ostreobiaceae; genus Ostreobium; species Ostreobium quekettii. The sequence goes on along the minus strand of CAJHUC010000824.1, from coordinate 16,239 downwards.
AACCTGGCTGTGCCTGGCGTTTGATGTGCAAAATGTCCTGCTTCTGGGCTTGGTAACTCCACACCTGTTCATCAGAGTGGCCAAGATAACAAACTACTATGGAGTTGGCAAGCCCATAATAGTGGCAGTGCAGATTCAACAACATCGGGTGCCAAGGGGTGAGTGCTGTCTGCTTGAAGGGATCTTCTCCCAGCCTGAATCGAGCATGCAATCGCCAAGCTATTTACAGACATTTCTTCCTTGATGTTCATCAATTTAATGCAAGGAACAGCACACATCAGAGCAGCGTGGCCATCAGCATCGCCGTTCCAAAAGGTGCCGGTTGAGTGCCTATCCAGCCATTGCATTATGTGTCACGAGTTGAACCAGAATGCCAAGCCCAAGCGCTTTGTGTCGCATGTAAAGAGCGAGGCAAGCAATGTGGCGGTGCCTGGGCTCCCTTTAAACGGGGAGACTCCCCAGTGACCATGCTCAGGCCCGCCAAGGACACCCGTTCGACACCAAGGCTCTACTCCCCTTGAAAATGTGCACAATGTACACCGATCCCATAGATACATTCAGAGGCAGTCAGTGGACAAACAAGTCTCAAACTGTCAGTGGGCCAAGTGCCGTGCAAACGTTGCAGCTGTCACTCCAGAGGACGCCCTGGACAACGTCTTTCCAGTCAGAAACTCTGCGGCTGGCCCTGAGCCCCATAAAGAATAAGGAGCTGAGAATTTGACAACAATGACAGTAAGGAAAAGCGGAAACAACGAAAGCCAATGCCTGCAAAAACAAACTGAAAGCATTTAAAATCCTCTTTCAAGAAAGAAGCCAGTCTTCTTTCACACAGATGTTGCTCACAACGCGATGAAGACCTCCCCCTCCCCCCGAGGGTGTACGGATTGTATGCAGCACTGCCTAAGAACCCTCCGCACACACCTTCCAACAAACAGCACCTGTCGCGGCACAAAATTAGTCCTTCAGCCCACCCCGCCTCCAGCGTGTTGTGGCATTCTCCCCCTCTCCATCACCACAAATCGCATCTCGGTCTCCCCTCTCTATACCCCCTCGGCCTCAAGCCCCCTCCAGCCGCGCCACGGCCCCCCACAACTTTCCCCCGCACAACCGACAGGGGCCAAAAGTGGCAGACTTTTGAGGCCAACGCTTTTGAGGACAGCGCCGGCCTCAGCAGGGTCGGCGACGCCCTGCAGGCTGACCGAGGACAGCCGTTGGCCGTGGGCAGTTGCGATCGCCCGAGGCGCATCGCGGACGCCCGTTTGGGCGGTGGGCTTCTCGCGCAGGATTGACCCCGGCCGAGGCGCGGCGGCCCCGCGCGGGGAGGGGGGCGGCAGCACGAAGGTGGCGTCGGCTCATCGATCCTGAGGCTTGAGCGAGGCTCTGAAGCGGCAGAGACCAGCACCGGGCCGGTATTGTCGAGGCGCGTGGAGAAGATTGAATCAGTCCCGTCAGCGAGTAGAATCCCATCGAGTGGGGACAAATCTCGGGGCTGCGAGTGCGCTTGACTTGGCCAGGGGGTGGCGCATCGGCTCGCTGGTCGGCGGGGTGTGAAGGGTGGCGGGCGAGGCGCTGAGGCGGCAAAGGCCAGTGGGCAGGATCCTCGAGAGGCAAGGAGAGGATTGACGCAGTCGGGCGGCAATCTCGGCGAGCAGCGGCAATTCTCGGGGACTGTGACGGGCCAGGGTGCGGCGCATCGGCGCCGTGAGCGGCGGGGCGCCGAGGGGAGTGGGCGAGGCGGGTGATGGACGAGGACAACGGTCAAGGGCACCGCGAGGGGGCCAAGAGGGGGGGGGATGCACCCCAGGTGGAGCTGCTGCTCAGGAACCCCAATCCCAACAAGGCTGGCGACCTGAGCCTAACCGTGGGGCGGGACGTGACCGTCGCGGAGCTCAAGGACCTGATCTGCGAGCGCTACGAGGGCCACCCGGCGCCCAGCGAGCAGGTGCTCATCCACGCTGGGCGGGTGTTGAAGGAGGCCGGGGCGCCTATGGGTGAGGTGCTGAGGAATGCGGAGGGCCCAGGGCCGCACAGTCTGCACCTCGTGGTGCAGGGGGATAGTATGGCGCCGCGGCCCAGGCGGGTTGGCGGGGAATCGAGGGCGGAGAGGGGGCGATCGGGGAGCGAGCCAGGCAGACAGGGGGGCGATGCGGCCAGCGGGGGCACCCAGGGGGGGCCAGCGGCCGGAGTGGGGGTGGATGGATCGCGGGGTGGCGCGTACGGCGGCACGCAGATCGCCATGGTGCCGTCGGGGGCAGTGGCGCTCCCGTGCATGATGATGTCGCCCGTGGTGACGGCGGCGTACAACGCCGCCATGGCGACCATGTCGGGGTCGGCGGCGGAGGGGGGCGGGCAGCGGGGGGATGGGGCGCCCGGGGAGCAGGCGCCCCCCCCGCAGGTCCCGAGGTTCATGTTGCCTGGGCAGGGGCCGACTTTCCCAGGGGGGGCTGGGGTAGGATCGCTGCCGCAGAGGCTGCCTGGCCAGCCGGAGTGCCAGGGGCAACAACCAGCAGCCTCTGGCCTTCCTGTGCAGGCGAATCTGCATGGCATTGCTGCTGGAGCACCGCTCATACCGGCCATCGCATTCTTCCCTCTGGGGGTGCCCATCCTGGTGCCGTCCCCAGCCCCCATGCAACAGGAGCAGCAGCAGTTTGAGCCCCCTGCCAACATGCGCTACATCCAGCTGCCAGGCAACCGCGTGGTGGGGGTCGCTGCCAATGAGGCCCAGCAGCCAAGGGCGCCCCAGAACCTCCACCAGCACCATGCGCCGTTGGCTAACCGGGGGGCGCGCAGGCGGCGGGTGCTGATGTTCAGGATCAGCATACGCGGCCTGCTGCAGCTTGTGCTCATCCTGACGTTTCTCTACAACTACTGCACCAAAAGTCGATTTTTCCTTCTGGTCGGGCTCTTCGTTCTGCTGTACCTGCTGGCGGGACCCCTCCGGTGGCTGCTCTCTCAAGTGTCCCGAACCGCCGCCAGCAACCAGCCTGCCAGCCCCAGGGACCAGAACCCGGCGCAGCACCAGAATCGACCCCGGAGCTTTGTCATGGAGGTCCTGATGCTTGTGGTCGGCTTTGTCACATCGCTGCTGCCCACTTGGAACATCAATGCACAGGACGAGGCGGCCTTTGCAGCCGCGCAGGAGATGGTGGGGAGGGAGGGGGAGCGGGAGGGGGCCAACAATGCCAACAATGGTGAAGGGAATAGGAACGAGGGCCCACCGGATCAACGGTGGGAGCAGGGCAATGCAGAGGCAGAGCATCGGCATCAAGACTAGGAGGCAGACTGCATGGATGCATGTATGCATAGGAAGGAGCAGGCTGGGTAGTGTTGTTTGAGATGCCGTCAGGGCATAGCTGGTGAGCTGGAGTGTGGTTTGATGGCAGCCAACCAACGCTTGGGCCACTCTGGAGGCCACTCTCCTGGTGAAGAAGACGTGGTTTGTAGGCATGAGTGGGCAGCCATCTGAATCTTTGGTTGTTGGATGCCCTTGAAACGAGGCCACAGGAATGTGGTGGCTGGTATATGGCTGCAGACTCTGGGATGGCTCAGCTGTTGACAGCATGGAGGCACCAACCATTGTACACCAGCTGGGAGGCAGCAGGTCACCCAGGCATCCAAGACAGAATCAAGGCAACGTACATTGTGGCAAGTCTATTGGGAGCTTGGAAGGCAGGAACACGGCTGCGGAGGCCCCTTCGTTTGATTTCCCTGAAGTGACCCAGAGGATTGAATGTCCCCAACGATGCTAGTGCTGCAGATTGCCAGGTGCAGGCTGGCAGAGATGCATACCGATGGAAGATGCCAACATTTTGGACAGGTTCATTGCCATTCGCTTGTGTTTAAGGCTTTGGTTTCAATAAAAATGTGTTCCTTTCGATGGACGCCAAGAAGAGGGGGTGGCTGCAACCCAGGCTGCCCCCATCCGTGTTGTCTCAACAAACCTGCTTGCTTGTACTTGTCCAAAACGAGGCGAAATATTCACAAGCACGAATTGTGCCTAGTTGAAAGAGCGAATGTCTCCATATGCACGTACAGCATTGGGAACATGGTGGTCAAGTTGTGCATTGCTAACAAAATCCTTGTTATCGGCTGCAGTCAAGCTGTCAATATGGAGAGCGCCTGAAAGGGCCTGCTGAGCATCACACCATGAACAGAGGTTGCAACGTGCGCAGCAGCCTTTGTGGCCACAATCTCACATGCCCTGTCTTTCTGTTTCGCTTGGAGATCTCTGCACCACATTCAAACCCTGTGTGGACGAGATCATCGTGGAAGGCATGCCCAGAGAGTTTGGGAATCGTATGGTATGCTTTCCTTCTTGCTCGAAAGACTGGCTTCACGACTATGTCGTCACTGCTCCGCTTCTCAGCAGGCTACGATGCACCACTTGCCGCTTGCACCACACACATATCATGTGCCTTGGCATCTTCCGTGTGGACAGCCTTGCTGGCGCCCTATGTGGCTTGGCACGCACACATACCCTATTTTGCAGTCAAGGTTGTGTCAACAGCAGAAATGGCGGGAAGGCTGCAGGCAGCGCCCAAAGGGAAATATGCTTGCGGACCAATCCAATCGACCCTGCGACATCCTCTTTATTGTACCCCTCATCCAGAATCAGCACAGGTTAACACAGGGATATCTCCACTGCAGTCCTCACAACCGGGTCAGCTGGATATGCATAGGGGCACAAGACAACATCTGCCTGCTCTCCCCGGTTTGGGGAAAATATGGGTATTCTTCCTCAGTTTCTCCTCAGACACCAATTCTTCTATGTCTAGAACGTGTTTGCACAGACAACAGCAATTGACAGACACACTTGGGCGCATGCAACCCGCCCATGCAACCCGCTTCTTCATACCATTGATGCCACACAGGCCAGGAGCTGCCGATCCAGGGCAGCCCTCAACACAAATAGAATGTCATAAGAGCATCTTTATCGGTGGGTGCTATTGTTCCGGCGGAGCTATTCAGAAACGGTTCTCATTGGCTGCCATGCCACCTTACTAAGGTGGCATGTGCCAAATAGCGCCGGTGCTATTGGAGAGCAATAGCACCGGGCGTGCATCCGTAATGGTGGATGCCTTGGGGAGCAATAGCACCCCGTGGGCATCCGTAACGGGGGGTGCTATTTGCATGGTTCGGCTGTCCCAAGGCCCCTCCGCTGTACTAAGGCCCCTCCGCGTTGTTCCAAGCAGCCGCCGCCAAGTGCTGCGCGAATAGCACCGGTGCTATTCTGGGGAGCTATTCGGTCTCGAGCGGAGCTATTCTAGCCCCGAATAGCTCCGCTGGGCGCCGAATAGCTCCAGGGGAGCTATTGGGGAGTTATTGCTCCCCAACCGTTAATGATGGTTTTTTGACGTGCGGAGCTATTCGGATAGCCGAATAGCTCCGCCGGAACAATAGCGCCGACCGATAAAGATGCTCTAAGGGACACTGTCTAACACATTGTCAGTGTGACTTCGAGAAACGCCACAATCGAGCGCCACGTCGTTTGCAGAACTGCCAAATAAAGTACTGCGGTGTCTTCCCTTCAAAATCGTGCCCGACCGAACAAGCTGGCGCGCGTATCTGTCTCCCGCGCAAAACGGCCCACGCCGCTGTCCCGCCGAGCCTAGCGCAAACCGACCGCCTCTCAAACTGGAGTCCTCACCGCCGCTGCCAGCCCACCCCCCGCGCCCGTCGATCGCCATGGCATCCCACGGGAGGGACAGGGGCAAGCCCATGCGCGTCTCCCTGGCGGCCAACGTTCCCGCGCGGCCCTTCGGCCGGTGCGCCCCCACGCCCACGCCCTACCCCAGCACGGCGGCCAAGCTCAGCCGGAAGTCCAGCGCCATGGGGCGGGGGGGGATCAATGCCGATCCCCGCCCCCTGAAGGACCCCGAGTTCATCAAATCGCAGCAGGAGCTGGTGATGGCGTTCCTGGAGAGCAAGGGGGACATCCACGGGCTGAGCGCCAAGGCGCTGTGCGCCCCGTCCGGGAAGGAGTTCAGGATCATTATCAGTGCCCTGCAGCGGGTGCTGGACCCGCGGTGCAGGAACGTGCCGCCTAAGGTGGAGGACCAGGTGCCCACGCTGCTGCGGCGGCTGCGGTATCCCTTTCAGGTGGGGCGGAAGTTTCGATCGCCGTTGATCGGAGTCGCGGAGCTGCCGGTCGTTGCCCGCGTGCGCACGCTTTCTTGGGGAGCTGCTGCCGCGGAAAATTCTTTTGGTTTGTCCCCCGCGCGCGTGGCCGACGGTTCATTTGAAGCATGTCGTCAGAGAGGAATGTCGTGAAGAGTGGCAACCCCCCCGTCCTGGTTCAGCAACTCGACGGTGGTTTTCTTTCAGCTTCATGGCTTGGATGGCTCGTCCTCGGCAGATTTTTCAGCTCTGTCCATCCCTCTATTCCAAAATATCACAATCAGAGTACCCTCGCAGCATGTTCCCCAATTATGTTATGGGCGGCCTTGTTGATTGTTTCGCATCACCATGGCCAGGTGAAAACCAGTCACTTTCATCACATGGCCACAATCTGACAAATCACTGGAACTGCAATTGTGAAGCCATACCAGGATTGACCCTTTGGCAGTTCTCTCTTGCCAATCAGCACCCTGGGTGCTGCCTGTTGACCCAAGGATAGGCAAAGGAAGGACCAAAGAAACGGTTGGTCTGCATATCCTTGCAGTCTTCAGCTTTCCCTTGTTGTGAGCCAGTATCATTCCACAAACACTTTTGCAAAACTTCAGCATGCTGCAGCCCACTTACTGTGGCTTCCATCCTTCTGGCCACCCCAGGTGAATGAATACCATGGAGTGAATAGCTACATAACATAATAGATATCGTCATATAGGCAACATTGGCTGGTCGATCACCACAAAAATGGAACAGATTCGATACACATGCCTGGTGGGTGGTGGGTCCATGCTGAAGTGAATGTGTTGTGCAAAGAAACTGCAGCAGGGTTCCAGCACAGGTTTGCAACAGTCCACACGCAGCACTGTGGCCCGCAGGTGTCCAAGTCTGCCCTCAGTGCGGTTGGCGCCCCACACTCATGGCCACCCATCCTGGGCAGCGTGGCCTGGCTGGTAACATGCCACAACTACATTCAGCATGTGGTCACCAACAAGACCCTGGTCGGTGGCCTGGGTATGGGAGGGTCAGGCACCGACAGTGCACTGGACCACATTAAGGCCACCTGTTTTGAGTACCAGGGGCGTAGCTACAGGTGGGATTTCACCTCCTTTTTTTGGTCTTTGTGTGCTCTGGGATTAGCTTCGGTGTGGAGCTGATTTTCCTGCATGCCTTTCCGTGGATTGACAGAAGTCATGTCAGTCTCTGCCAAGTTGGATCAACAGTTCACGGTGCAGAACAATGTTGTGCACAGGCAGCCCCCACCCCTCAAATGGCTGCTGTGCATTGGTGAATATTTGTGAACAATCATTGTGCCAGCATGTGTGCCATTGGTTTGCAGGTGGAGTTAAACGTCCAAAAAATGGCAAATCTTAGTCACAAGGGTGGTGCATTAGCATGAAACTATCCAAGTGCATCAAATTTTTGATTGCCATGAAATACCGAGTACATTGAACTAATGGATTGCTGCTGTGGCACAGGATGTTCATAGCAGGTGAGGATGAACGGCAGCAAGAGATCGATGAGGAAATGTTTGCAGGCTTCAGGCAGGAAGAGGAGCAGCTGGCGGAACGGATAGAGGCCAAAAAACAGGTAGGGTACCACCATGGCATACAAAAAGGACAGAGTGAGCTATTGAAGGAAGGAAAATGGTTGTATTCTTGCAGGCACCCGTAAGACTGTGCACTGGCCACGGCATGTGTGTCTACTGCAGGCAGATGACTAAACATTTTGATTTGCTGTTTGGAATAGAGAAGACAGTGTCAGTTGCAATGTGGTACACAAGCACCTCACAGAGCTTGTTGAACGAACACCTCAGCCCTATTATCAGATGCCGCATGGCAATGATTGTCATAACTTCTGCAATTGCCTCCAAACAGACTGGCTCATGCACATATTGACCCAGAGAATGTTCCTGGATTTTCGCAGAATTTTGAGGCGTTTGCCACGTTTCATTCTGTCGTGTTTCTTGGCACAGGAGCTGGAGGGTGTTGCTGAGAGAGTAAAGTGCCTGAAGACAGAGCAATCTCCCCTGAGCCAAGCACAGCAGGAGTTCGACCTGGTCAAGAGGGACCATCAGAAGTTTGTGAATTTGATACAGGCTCAGCAGGTTGGAAACCTGTGGGATTGTTTCCCCCTGGTGAAGGGGACACATGATTTTTTTTGGCAGTGACCATTCCATCCTGAGCAAGAACCCCTGTAGGACCTTTTTTTCATTGCTGTTGATTGTTGGTAACCACTTGCTATCTAGTTACACGTACTTGCAGTGCATTGCCACAATCATTAGTTAAGTGTTAGTTATATCTGATACCTTTTCCTCCCATAGTGGTGATGTGGCATTCTGTGGGTGCAGCAGGAACGGCATGGAGCACTCAATTGCACCTATAGCCGTTTTACCTGTATGCAAGGGAGCCTGCCTTTGAGCTGTTGGTCCACTATCCCACATGTAGCAATGCAAATTGAACAGTTGGCTCATCAGCGCATTGAAAACAAAGACAGACCCCCCCCCCCCCCATGCGAATATACACACACGCACACAACAGCTGCAGCATGGTGAAGAAGATACATTCGGAATGGAGCTGCTGTGGTGGCCCCCATGCTGCTTTCTTGCCAAACACTGGACTGTTAATTGCATTGCTGGAAGCAACTTTGATGTCTGCTGCAGATCGTTGCAACTCTGCTCGAAATCTGTTGTTTTCTGTATCTTGGGGCCGGGGATTGCAGGTTATGTGCGAAACGGTTTCAGTACAGAGCTGCAAGCATCAGTAGGATGCTGCAAGGGAACAAGTTGCCAAGGGTAATTTCCTGAAAAATCTGCAACAATTCCAGTAGCATTGTGGTTCAGGGTGTGGTCATTTGTTGGAAACTCTTGAGCAGAGCTGCAAGAGTTAGATGGCACACCCAGTGGTGTCCATCACCACATAACCAAACACCGTCTTTTGCCTTGGACAACAACCCTTCAACATGCTATCACACGATGGGCAGGAACAACTCAAGCAGCTGAAACAGAGGGTCGCTGAGAGGGAGAGTGGCCTTGCCCACAAGAAGAGAGAGCTGGCAGAAGTGCAGCAGGCAAGTTGAGCCCCTGGTAAATGATTTGAATGCAATTGTATATTATGTGTATTTGTGCACCATATGCTATTTGTACAGTGGACGGATCCAGTAGTGTACAGCAAGAGGTTTTGAACGAACTGTGATTGTAAGCACAATTGAATAATTTGGAGATGCCTCAGAGTGGTGCTTTGTATTTCCTTTCATACCTTGACAGGATTGTGGAAAACCATGATAAAGCAGTGCCCTTGTATTTGTTGGGCCATGCAGCCATGTCTCATGCCCTTCATTCTCTACCAGACCTACAGATTGGCCATCCTTTGGGCGCTTCCATGACAAAGAGACCTGCTGGGCAATTGCTTTACCTCAATCGTGCTCTGCATGTCTGTCGATAGGAAATCGAGAGTTTGCGTGCTCAAGTGGCAGCACAGAACATCAGTGTCGATGATGTCAATCAAATGATGAATGAGAGGTATGGCATAGAAGGCCACTAATTGGCTTGTTCAAGCGAAGACCAATCAAAGCACTGTTTTGAAGTTGTTTTGCACTGTCAGGCAAGGTTGGCCGCACATGGGCACCCTTGCTGTTACCTGCTGCACTCAGAAAATATCCCAAAAAAAGTGTTGAGCAGGAGAGGGCCTTTCATGATATTTTTGCTAAGCAGAGTAGCTGCAATCCTGGCGAGTGGGACAGTTGGCTCTGGCCTTCTTTCAAGTGGCTGACATCCAGCCAGATGCAGACTGACAGAAATTTACAGATCGGAAACAAAGTCAAAGAAACCTTTCTTTTTTGAAACTACAAGGACCGCATATTTAGATATGGGATCAACAGCACTGCCAGTTGAGCTGTGCTTGCCTTTTGACTTGCCAAACACACACGCAAGGTTGAAGAAGGGCGTGCTGCATTCTTGATAGGAGCCTGCACTCCAATGCATGATATGTTCCTTTTTTAAAGAACACATCTGAAAAGCAAATGTCTACCATCAACAGCAGCAACATGAACCAGTACAGTGCTCCTGTTAGAATTCAGCACTGATGCAGTTGTAAGTTTGTGCATAAATCCGCCTTGACCTTGTCTCCAAGAATGAGAAAATCTTGGCCATGGCATCTGTCAGGCCATGTGGGTTGTTGTCCCCATCCATAGGTGTTTGCTCACAACGTACCCTCGATTCTGTAAGCAACGAAACAGCCCTGTAGTTGTGCTCTCATGGGTTTACTTCTGCAGAAAGAAGTTGGAGCAGATGAGGGCAACTGCTGCAGCACAGCGAGCAACCATGGAGAAGGAGGCCTACGAATTGGAAATGAAGGTGAACTCTGGCACGATGGTGTTTGCCGTGTATGTCTGCCTTGTTTTGCAACTTGCTGCTCCCTGCTGGAGAGCGTTTGGTCAAATGAAGCACAGCAATTTGGAAATGCCTCACCAGTATGCAGCGATTGACGGCAGTGCTTTCCCCAGCAGTGTAGATGCCCTACACGAATCTATTGCAACATGTTGCAAACCTATGATAGAATGCCGGACTCAATTTTGCCAGAGACAATGCAGAACCCCAACCAGCACATGCTGCAAGCTGAAGGCTGCATTATATTTTGCTTGAATTCAATTAAAAATGTTCTGTTTTGGTTCTCCTCTTGCAAAATTGCTTATCTTCAACCTTCCCCAAAGGGCATGTGGCATTGACTGTTGTGCTGCATGTGAATGACCTGCATCCACCACAATGTGCACTGCTAGCAGATAGGCATCTTTCATGAGCACAATCACTGTAGTTGATTTGATTTTGTGGGCAGCTGGATAAGGCTGAATGCAGAAACAACAACATCGTCAGCACATTGCAATTCGTTTGCCCTTTCGCCTGCCTGGCAATGCTGGGGATGTTTGCTTGCCCACTTTGAGGCTTCCTGTGCTTCAGACTTTTCAAAAGGGTACTTGGCCTTTGAATATTATGCTGGGTTCGATTTCCTGGTCAGGTGGAGGAGGCTTTGGACTGCCTCCAGAGTCGCGTGCATGAATATAATGTTGCAGCACAGCACCTGAAGCTCATCCCACAGACGGCCAAGCGAGCAGCTGGACGGGAGTTTGAGATCAACATCGACCGAAGCGCACAATCCCCAGGAGAACTGTGCCCGATCGACCTGAAAGTGAGTGTGAAATTCAGTGCACACGCTAATCAGTATCGAATAAGTTTGATACACAAAGAAGTTGATAATGCAATATGCTTATGTTAATTTGTTTAGAGGACATGATTCAATACTGACATTGCATGTGGGAGGCGATGAAGGGTGTGCTGCCCATTTGACTGTTGGGCAAAGTAGCATCCAACTGGAAGTGAGAGAACCTGGTAACTGAGGATGAGGAAAAGGTCCTTGCCATTTTGTGAAGAGCTCAGAAAGAGGAGTCTACAAACACTGCAGGAACGTGGAATCTCTACAAGTAACAACAGCAGTGTATCACTACAACAGCAGAGACAAAATGAGGAGCACAAGGAGGCAAAACATGCATTGCACACAACACAAATGATGCACATAGTTTATGCAGTGTAGGTGTTGCAATAAATTCCTGAACTTGCTGTTCATGTAGTGGCAGCTACACGATGTCCTCACTGGTCTCCTTGCCAGAGAGCGACTGGTGCTGGGGCACCTGGCACACTCCTTTTTCTCCTTCCTTGTTCCAAACTAATTGTAAGATAGGAACACAGGCTTGGACAACGTGGTCAGTCTTACGACCACACTACAGGCATTCTTTCTCTGCCCTGAGCCACTGTATCAATTGTTTTTTTACCTGTCGATTGTGGGCAACAGGGAATGGTCATCCCTGCACTGCAAGAGCTGAGGGAGACCTACACCACCAGGTGTAGATCGCTGGGGACTCAGCAGCTTGGGCTGCAAGAACAGTGCGATTCTCTTTGCGAGAGGCTTGCCGACAAGAAGGAAACACAGCAGGAAACAGAGCAGAGGGTGAGGAGCAAGGGCAATCTGAGTTCACTAGAGACACGTGATGTGACCAGCGTGTCTTATTTTCACGTTGGCTTCAACGATGCACTCACTTATTCAATTCTTTCACAAGGGAGGGTTCAGCTGCCACAACCATGAGTCGAACCTGATGTAGTTTATTGCCACCTCGCGATGGTGCAAAGTGTTGCAACGTCTAAGCACCTAATCATTTGGGATCCGAATAGTATGCATGTGAAGTACATGAGTAGACCAAGTGGATCCAATCATTAGCAGCACATTCCCTTGTCTCTTTTTAAGCGCTTTTTGGCTAGCAAATTTGGAGACCAATCGTTGCTTTGCAGCTTGTTTTGGGTGGTGATAGCAAGCCCATTTCCACACTAGCTCCAATGGATGATGCCAGAATAGGCAGCTGAATTCACTACTCCTAAATTCATTGTGCTGACTTCTATGGTTGCTTTATTGGTTCATAGGTATGTGTGCCTTGAGCCCAACAACCCAGCAACTAGAATGAGTGGATTTGCTTCCAAAAGAAAATAAAACTCGCTGCTGAGACATATAATCCAATACGTATAAGGACAAAAAAGGAGGTTGAACACAACGCGAATGATTGTGGGTGTGAGGACAGGAGAATACATTAGTAATTATGTGAAGAATGGTGTTTTGATGGTGAATTGAATATGGTGTTAAATATGGTGAAATGGGGAATGATTGGGTGGAATATGGATGGGGCACGCTTGCAGTGAACACTGCAGGACCGAAACAATCATTTTGTAATCTATCTGGTTGCGGCTTGCTCCCCGTGCCTGGGAGGGCGATTGCATGCGAGCGCACGCACCGGACGCGCACAGCCTAACAATGGGAATGCCATGTGAACAGATAAGCAAGCTTGAAGACGACTTCCAAGTTGTCAAGAATGCCATTGACGCTGATGCACAGCTTGCCGAAAAGAAGATTGAAGAAATGAAGGTGTGCATGGTTTTGAATGCTGGATTTCAGCCCATCAATGAATGGAAACATTGAACAAGTCGATGTCGAAAAATTCTGGTTGTTGGTTTGTGAATTTGCTGCCACTGTAGTAAAGAATGATGTCAAGCTGAATTCGCCACATTTATTTTGCTGGTTTCTGGATGGCCGATTGCCCTCTACATCTTGCTTTGCTGCTTAATGCCATGGACTGGTGAAATGTGAACCAGCAGTACCCCATGTGCCAGGTTTGGTAATGAGGCATGTGCAAAATGGCAGTGACTTGTGTGAATGGGACAGATGGCTGCCGAACGATTGAAGAATCATGGGGAGGCATCCGTTGCACAGGCAGCGGAAGAAGCTTCAGCAGCAAAGGCAGCCTACGAGCAAGTGGCAAAGTGGGAATCACTGAAGGCCGTGCATAAACATGGAATTAATCTTTCTTTGTTGCATTTGGACAGAAGAATGAATCAAATTCTCCAAATCATGATGTCAAGAACTTGTGGAACAATGGTGTCCAAGCACGATTGCCAGACATAAACCCACAAGTGCACTTGCAGCATGCGATGTTTGCAAATCTGCACACGTTCACGATCTATTGCCCAGCCAGTAGGAGGTCCTTTGGCCTGCAGCCCACTGGAGCATGTTGGTAGCAACTTTTGTTGTGAACCTTCCTTTCCATTGGTCCATGTTTGTTTTGTTGTGTGTTTTGTCTACAATCCTCTCGTCACAATGTACTCCACCAGCACTTCATTCCTTTTAGGTGTTGAAGTACAGAATTTATTTTGTTCACATACTCAGATTCTCCAGTCTCAGCGTGCTGTGCATGATATGGCACCACCAGTGGTTAGATTGGTGGCACACGGGGTAAAAACACTCAGAGAACAATTGCTTTTGCTTCTTTCATGATACTGCATAAGAAATGGTATTCCGTGGGGAACAAATGCAAGTGGATGTGAAGAGTGCCCACCAATTGCCCAATTGAGCATGACCTGTCATGTGTTGTTGAATGCAACCAATGCAATTTACGCCATGGATACAAAATGGAGCAATAGAGAACCACCACTTTTACCCTGCGTCCTTGACCTGCAAATGGGCAGCATTTGCAATAGCCGCCTGTTTGATGCAATACAGTGACTTGGCATATTTTCACAAATGCAGCCTATGGAGATGCGCGATTTTAGCCTAGCAGGCACAACAGCAGCGATCTGCCAGTGTCACTCCGAGATACCACATACTTTTGTCTGGCAATAGAAAAGGAGTGGCCTGCCCTGTTCGGACTGGCGGCTGGCTGCCTGACACACAAGGGCCATTTCCTACCAGGGAGTGTGATGCCCATGAGCAGAGGCTCAGGGAGGATTTCAACAAGATGCTGGAGCTGCTCACCGAGAGTTACCACCACGTTGGGGCCACCATCAAGGAAGTGCGCGATCAAATCAAGATGGCTTGGGAAGAGCAAGGGGAGCCACTGCACAGCCCCAAAATCGCTGCCCCAGGCACGCCGCGGCGTTCCCTTGCCACCTGAGAGATGACCCAAGGGCCTGTGGGGCTGGAATATTAAAGCTTTGTATACCAATTGTTTTGCAGCGGGTGACCTGTTGGAGACGGGCCTGAATGGCCAAAGTCGGTGAATCAGCTGACCATGAATTTCAGTGGGGTGTTTGCGACCTTTGGAGTTGCTGACAGGGCACGTCAGGAGACAAATTATCTGCAGTTGGATGTCACTCGATAGACAAATCTTCTGTGACTTGGGCTCAAGGGCTGGTTTGCCTGTAGCTGGGAATTGCTTAAGTGTTGATTCTGCACTGACTATCAGAGATGTTGAGAGAGGGGGGTCAGGACACGAGTGGCCAAGGTTGACAATTACTCAATCACAAGTTCTTCTGTCACGTTCAGAGGTACTGGAACAGAATATCGGGGCAGCTATGGATCTCAATAGCTTGAAGTTGGCATTCACTTGGTTGACGAATCTTCAACGACAATCAGAGGGAGAGGGAGAGGGAGCTTCAGGGCTAAAGGATTGCTGATGGCAATCGCTCGATCAGCGATTCCTCTGTGACATTCAGAGCTGCAGCCACAGAGCCCTTGCTCTCAACGCCAACTGTTGCTGGCAGATGTCAATTGAATGGTGGGCAAGGCCACCTTGCGGCCTGAGACCCCTTAGGTGGCTCAAGATGGCGTCATTGTGTTGCTGTACTGGGAATCAGTCAATGCTTCCTTCCGCACTGCGTTTTCAGCGGCAACCAATGCAAGTGATGCCCCTCGAAACCTAGGTGTGCCAGCAAGCAGCCAGCATTTCGTTGTGTTCTGACGTGAGCCGTGATCACAGGAAGCAACGCTGCTTGCCAGCAGTGGGTGCCTGCAGATGGCAATGAGCAGTGTGACCTGATCACTGTGGTTCATCTGCCATCTTTTTCAAAGGCACGGATCCCATTGGTCAGTCAGTGGCTGTCCAATTTACGGGCTATCATTCCAGTACACATGCGGAATTGATTGCCCTTCTACTTGCATGCCTACATGCACCTAAATTTGGACCTTCACATCGGTGCACAATTGCAAGTGACTCCATGACGAGCTTACAGGCAATTCAATGTCGACAAGGCGGCAAACAACTTGCAGTCATCACTCGGAGTGCCTTGTTGAACCTCCAAGCTTACTATCCAGATCTTCGATTATGGTGGATCCCTGGTCATACTGGCATTACAGAACATGACCAGGCAGATTCTATAGCCAAACAAGCGGCTCATGGTCTCGGCCATATAGAGGTCGTTTCTGTCCCACACTCTTATGAAACCCTAAAGACCTCTATCAGACACCACTATGTCTCTCGCCTTGAGACGTTGTGGCACACTTCCATTTGTGGCCGCCAGCCATATGATGTCATGCCTCACTTCTCTCGTTCTTTGTTGGACCAGAGGCCTCTCACGCAGAGATGTATCTTTAGTGGCTCAGTTCCTAACAGGCCACTATCCAACTAACCAATACCTCCATCGTTTCCACCTTGTCGATGATCCACAATGCACATGGTGTCATTTCCCAATTGACGACCGCAACCACCGACTCTTTAACTGTCCCCGTTTTGCTTTTCTGCGGCAGCAGCTGACCAATGAGATCCGTCACTTGACACATGGCACTGGTGATTGGGATTGGGCTTATCTTTCCGGACTGGGAC